>JARYGA010035132.1:0-21637 GCA_030545235.1 Helianthus tuberosus | reverse complement strand
AACCTTATCCATCATATGCCTACAATGAAGAACAATGGTGCGAACCATCTACTTCATATGGGTATTATGAGGAACAAAGGGTCGAGCAACCGGATTCAAGCTTAGAAAATCCTGATTCTTTCTCTATAACCGAAGTGACCGATAGGATATTAGAACACATTAGAGTTATTGATCGATGTATAAAAGAATCTCGCGCAAGGGAAGAGGAGTCCCGCGTAAGAGAAGAATTAAAAAAGGAAGAGATAACTGAAAATGTAAAAAAGGAAGAACAAATAAGTGAAAAACCGACACATGAGTTAAACAACGAAAGAGGTGAGTCCGACAACGTTAAAATTCAAGAAGAGTCTAATTTTGAAGAAATTAATCTCTTGTCACATTCTTTTGAAAATCATTGTTTAGTACCCACTCATGCTAAGTTTTTAAAAGAATTAAACACTAACACTAAAATTGACGAAACCGTAAGTGTTAAGTTAACTAATGATCAAACCTCGCTAATAAAAGAAGACCCATTTGAAATTAACATTACACCGGTTCCATGTTTCTTTCAAAATTCATTTATTAGTAATGTCACAATCGATAAAGATCTTTGTGTTAACATAATGCCTAACTACATTTTGGAAAAATTAAGTATTAGTGATTTTTCTCCACTTCAAATACCCACATTTCTATCCAATCGGAAAGTAATAAAATCAATCGGTATAGTTGAGGATGTACTGGTTCAAACAAATCAAATGGTAATACCGACCGACTTTGTCATCCTTGATGACGCTCCTCTAGTGTTGGGACGACCATTTGTAAAAACTCACGAAGCTTTGAAAAACCGGAAGTTCAACAATCTACCTCTTCAATTAGGGGCATTTAAAAGAAGTGTCGATCTCGAACGGTCAATGAAATACCCTTTCGGCAATAATGACCCCCTAATTGAAGATGAAGATGAACCACCCGATACAAGTGAAGAGATTGACCACTTTGTTGAAGAAGAGGTCGCCATAGAACAAACTTTTAAAGTTCTTGATCAAAATGAGCAACCAAATAAGGAGTCTCCTAAAGACCCACCACTTGAGCTAAAAGAACTTCCAAAAGGTTTGGAATATGCTTTTCTAGACAAGGATGGTTTTTCAGGTTACTTTCAAATCCCGATAGCACCCGAAGACCAAGAAAAGACAACTTTCACATGTCCCTATGGAACTTTTGCTTATCGACGCATGCCATTTGGTCTATGTAATGCCCCCGCAACATTTCAACGTTGCATGGTAGCCATTTTCCATGATATGATAGAAAAGACAATGGAAGTCTTCATGGACGACTTTTCTATCTTTGGGGATTCATACGACCAATGCCTCAATAACCTTGAGCGAATTCTATCCCGATGTGAGGAAACTAACCTCGCCCTTAATTGGGAAAAATGCCATTTCATGGTAACAGAGGGAATAGTACTCGGTCACAAGATCTCAAGCGAAGGAATGGAGGTAGATCGAGCCAAAATAGATACCATTTCTAGATTACCACCTCCATCCTCCGTAAGAGCTATCAGAAGTTTCCTAGGGCATGCCGGATTTTATAGGCGGTTTATCAAAGACTTTTGTTACGCCGTTAAAAAAAACGACCAAAACACATGAAACTTCAAAGTTTGCAACTAGAACATAATATTTACATTTTACCAAAATGCCCTTGAGGCTAGTTCGAGATCAACACCTCCCCTAGTCTAGTCGCAGGTGTCAATCTGAACTACCCTGTCAGGACGAAGGTTTAAAGTTACTAATTACAAACGACTAAGTTTCTAAAACCATAGTTTACATAACAAAAGGCGTGCTTCTTCCATTACAAGTTTAACAAAATATAGTTTTAAAAAAAAGGCGTCTAGTTCGGAAGCGCATAGAATACGTGTTGGTGTTCGCCCCAAGCTCGCCACGTCGCCTAAGTAACAGATTTACCTACACCACAATCAAGATCGACTAGTCAGTTTTTGCATCTATAATTTAAAATAAAGATAATCATTCATTTACGTCATCGCTTGACCATATCAACATCTCATTTTCCTTTACCCGTTTAACGGGTACTTACATACTATCTCCAAACAAGATAATGCATATCATTCGACAATCCGTTAACTTTGGATTAGACATTAAGCACCATAAACGACATCTCAAATCCGTTCAGAACGGATCTAGCTATCTCCTTTCATTCCTACATGACTTTCCATCATACGGTTAGTTCGAAACTAACAGATCATAACACAACTTTCTTCATAAATCATCATCTCTTACGACCCGTTTATGGCGGGTTTAGGTATCAATTACTCATTATCTACGAATGATCATAATTACAGTTCCAATATAGCCATTATAGTTAAAAGTAAAGCTTGTATGCATAAAACAACATACCTCGATCCTGTGAGCTGTCCGACCTCCTAGCACTTGAACCTTCTTCTTTTACACCTACATCAACACATTCGTTCATTTAGTCCGACTAAATATCATTCCCTCTTTTACACACCTTTATCAAACGACATCTTTATCATGATTTACCAAAATTCACCCATTTGTTCTTTTAGGCATTTATCGAACACTTGGCGGGTTTCACATTTATAGCACATTTAATTACAAGTAGCTTTACATACTAATCTACAAGTTCATAACAAATCAAGCAAGTTCATGAGATTCTCTCATCCTACATCCTTCATCTATGTTCCATCTATCACAATAGGCTAAATCAACACAAACCGAACATTAATCGAGTCCTAGTTCATAGTCTTAACTTCTAGATGCACATATCACAACATTACTCATGATTTGGTAGAAAACCCACTTCCTAATGTTCATGATTTCAAGAAATTCGACTTACCACTTTGTTAGTCACACCTTGGGAATCGAGAATACGGGTTCAAACAATCGTTTTGCTTTGAAATCACCTTCCAATATGATGGATTATGATGACTAGGGTTTTTGCTTCTTGGTTCTTCTCCTGGACACCTCCACGCACGCACATAAGTGTGTGTGGAGTGTGTGTCTTTCAATTAATAGGATTTACTTTCAAATTTTCAACTTTAGTCCCTCGGTTTCTAATATTTAATTTATTCGAGTTCAAACTTTCCTTCTTATAACTATCTTAAAAGAAATAAATAGATTACATATTTTTGGGGTGTTACAAGTCTACCCCTCTTAGAAAAAGTTTCGTCCCCGAAACTTGAATACATACAAAAATCAACATTTACGTACCGAATAAAGAAGGGTAATGCTTTCGCATTTCATCTTCCGATTCCCATGTAAGTTCCGACCCCTTCCGGTGTTGCCATTGTACTAGAACTTGTCTAATGGCCTTATTGCGAAGATTCTTTACCTTAAAATCTTTAATGGCTATCGGTCTTTCAACGTAGTTCAAGCTCTTATCTACTTCAATGTCGTCAAGACGTACGATCGCCGATTCATCCGCAAGGCACTTTCGTAATTGTGATACGTGGAAAGTATTATGGATCCCATCTAATGAAGACGGTAATTCTAGACGATACGCCACTTTCCCCACTCGAGCCAAGATCTTAAATGGCCCAATATAACGAGGCCCCAATTTACCCCGTTTACGAAAATGGATTATACCTTTCCATGGAGATACTTTTAATAGAACATAGTCTCCTACTTGAAATTCGATAGGACGCTTTCTCTTATCCGTATATGCCTTTTGCCTATCCTGAGCCGCCTTTAATCGAGCTCTAATTAGATCAATCTTTTCGTTGGTCATTGCTATCAATTCGTTAGGCGCGAGCTCCCTTTGTCCTACTTCCCCCCAACATACGGGAGTCCTACACTTTCTTCCATATAACAGTTCATAAGGTGCCATTTTGAGACCACTATGATAACTATTATTGTAAGAAAATTCCACTAGTGGTAAATGGTCATCCCAATTTCCCCCAAAATCTAACGCGCATGCTCTTAACATATCTATAAGCGTCTGAATCGTTCTTTCCGATTGACCGTCAGTCTGCGGGTGGTAGGCGGTACTTATGTGCAGTTTCGTGCCCATACTTTCATGGAACTTCAGCCAATAACGAGAGGTAAATCTCGTATCCCGATCTGAAACTATTGACACGGGCACCCCGTGTCGAGATATTATTTCATTCACATACACTTCCGCCATCTTTTCTGAGGAGTAAACCTCTCGAATTGGTAATAAGTGTGCACTCTTCGTGAGCCGGTCCACGATTACCCATATCGTATCATGCCCCTTTTTCGTTCTAGGCAGCTTAGTCACCAAATCCATCGTTGACTCCTCCCACTTCCATACTGGAATTTCCAAAGGTTGTAACTCTCCATAGGGTTTCTGATGTTCCGCCTTCACTTGAGAGCACGTCTGAAATTTCGCGACATACTTAGCGATATTGCGTTTCATACCGGGCCACCAATAGTTTGTCTTCATGTCACAGTACATTTTTGTAGCCCCAGGGTGAATGGAATACCGTGACTTATGAGCTTCTTCAAGTAGCGCTGTCTTGACCTCGCAAAACCTTGGTATCCAGATCCGACCAAATCTCGTCTTAAGCCCGTTCGAGTTTTCTTCCAATTTCTCTGCTATTCCCTTCGTTCTTTCTTTCTTTGGATCCCCTGCCTCTAGTGCTTTTATTTGAGCATCTCTTATCGTTTCAAGGAGGTGAGGCGTAACTGTCATCTTCATAGATTTTACATGAATCGGGTGTGGATATTCTTTTCTACTCAACGCATCAGCTACGACGTTTGCTTTTCCCGAGTGATATAAAATATCACAGTCATAATCTTTAATCAGTTCCAACCATCTTCGTTGTCTCATATTCAAATCTTTATGTTCGAAGAAATATTTGAGGCTCTTATGATCCGAGTAGATCGTGCATTTTACCCCATACAGGTAATGCCTCCAAACTTTTAAGGCAAAAACCACCGCTGCCAATTCTAGGTCATGGGTCGGGTAGTTTACTTCATCTGGTCTGAGTTGTCTTGAAGCATACGCGATAACCTTTCCCCTTTGCATTAAAACACACCCCAATCCTTGACGTGACGCGTCTGAATAAACAACCAAATCTTCCGTTCCATCGGGTAATGTTAACACCGGAGAACTCGATAATTTCTCTTTTAACACTTGAAAAGCTTCTTCTTGTTCTTTACCCCACACGAACTTTCCTTCCTTCTTTCCTTCCTTCCTCGTCAGTTTAGTCATTGGTAATGCAATCTTTGAGAAATCTTGAATAAACCTTCTATAATAGCCAGCAAGGCCTAGAAAACTCCTTACTTCGGTTGGGTTTTTCGGAGGAACCCACTTTAATACGGCCTCAATCTTTGCTGGATCTACTAAGACACCTTATGAATTTATTACGTGACCTAGAAACTGCACCTCCCTGAGCCAAAAGGCACACTTTGAGAACTTTGCATAAAGTTTTTCTCTACGGAGGGTTTCAAGTACCTCACGTAGGTGTCTTGCATGATCAGCTTCATTCCGGGAGTAAACCAGAATGTCATCTATGGACACAATTACAGATTTGTCTAACATAGGTCGACATACTCGGTTCATAAGGTCCATAAACGCGGCTGGCGCGTTCGTCAACCCAAAGGACATGACCAAGAATTCATAATGTCCATACCGAGTTCTAAATGCAGTTTTTGCAACGTCCTCCTCTCGTACCCTTACTTGATGATAGCCCGAACGTAAATCTATCTTTGAAAACCAACTCGCACCTTGCAACTGATCAAAAAGATCATCAATTCTGGGTAAGCGATAACGGTTCTTCACGGTCAATTTATTCAGCTCCCGGTAGTCGATGCACATACGCATCGACCCATCTTTCTTCTTTACGAAAAGAACGGGTGCTCCCCAAGGTGATACACTCGGACGTATAAAGCCCTTATCAAGTAAGTCTTGCAGTTGAGTCATTAGTTCCCTCATTTCGGTGGGAGCCAGTCTATATGGGGATTTAGCCACCGGTTGCGCACCCGGATTTAATTCAATACGAAATTCTATTTCGCGTTCGGGTGGAAGCCCCGGCAACTCCTCCGGAAACACCTCCGGATATTCATTCACTACTGCCACGTCTTCGAACTTGGGAAGGCTTTGATGAACATCTACTACATAGGCTAAAAATGCCCTACTTCCGTTACGCACGTACTTGAAGGCTTGAACAATATTGCATAACTTTGCTTTTACATTTCTCTCTCCTTGAATACTTAACCATCTCACTGATGTATTGTAAAACACACACTTTTATCCAGTGTATTTTGTATAATTTAGTAAATAATTAGACACATTTTTATTAGTTTTATTATTTTATATTGTTGCAGATCATGGTGCGAAAAAGAATTAAATATGAGCTTAAACGGATAAAAAAACGAAGAACATGGAAGTTGGAATATAGTCGAAGGAATAAAACTTAATTATATGGTTCATGAAAGATGGGGGCTGAACTGCAATTAATAGAAAGCCATTTAAAAATAACTCATGAAAGTCTAAGGATTTGTTATGGATATTTGATGAAAATTGGTTTTTGTTTTTCATGACTTTCAAAGTCACGAGAAAAAGAAAAGAATGAAAAGTTAGTCCACATGCATATCATTATATTGGAGATAATATATATATTTTTTTTGGAGGATTTCGTATGGAGAAGGCGGCAGGCTTTGTTTTAGAAGTGGACGGCTATTATGCTTGTTGGGCCAAAGCCCATTCTAGCTGGAAGAGGCACGAACAGATTAAGAGGCAGACAACATTGAACGAAAAGGGAGGATCCCTATTATATTCGAAATATACATCAGACGGCTGGGGGTCGCACATCATCAGACGCAGATCATCACGGCCTGGGGACGATTTTTGAAGGCAATTCATATAGAATCAAGGCTACAGAATCATCGGGATCAAGCGGGAAGCTTGGGGAGCAAGAGATTAACGGGTTTTTCTACTCGATTTCTTTAGTTTTCTATTTTTCTTGTTTGTCATCGATGAATTCTTGTTCTAAACCTTGTTTATTTGCTTTTAAAGTTATGATGCTTGGCTAAACTTTTAAACCAGCTAGACTTGATGAATGGATTAATATAAAGTTTTTACCGGTTTTGTTATTTGCATGATTGTTATGGGTGATTGTGTTTAGTAAGCGGTTTGATTTAATGATTTGATGTGTATGCGTGCTTTGAGTTGGTTTATTGTTATTATTTGCTTCATATGATTCTTAGTGACGGTCTATATCATAACATAGAGTCATATTAGGGTCTAGGATTTCGGTGAGTGTCTATATCACGTAAGAAAACCTTAACTCTTTAGGGAGAATTGCGCAATAACCCCTAGAAGTAACTAATAATAATTTGCTAAGTCTTAGTGTTCTACTAGTCCTAATACCTGGGAAGTGAGGGGCTATTGGTAAGTCTTACCCGGCAAATTGCTTTAGATAGGCCTTGGGAAAGGTTATGTCTTGGTTTACCTGTCGGTCTTATTAGTCTATCAAGTCAAATTAATTACTTCAAACTACCCTAGATCTAGGATTGGGAAAGAATAGGTCAACATTAGGGTACTTACACAATAATTAGACAACTGGGAAGGCGTCTAATTACCGGTAGAATTAACGGCCTAGGTAGTGCCACAGGTTTCTCCTTGAGAAGGGTCGAGGGGCCTCGATGGTTCTTAATAGGTTTAGTACTTTAAGATCCCGGTTCCATAACTCGTGCATTTAACTTAATCGGTAATCTCTTAAAAACAATCCAGGATTCTTGTCTAGGTGGTCGTGTTCTCATATAAGAAAAGTCCTCAGTCTTTATTCGTTTTTAGTCTAGCTCTAGTTTAATTTAGTAGTTTAATATAGTTTTCTTTAGTTTTCCGTAACCCCCCCAAACAAATAAAAAAGTTTGAGTCGTGTCTGTCAGTGTATAGTCAGAGTCTAGTTTACATGATTTATAGAGTCTCGTGGTTCGATAACCGGACTTCCTAGGTTATACTACATTGATCGGTACACTTGCCGATTGTGTGGTTTTAGGTCGAGTCTAGAATTAAAGCTTTTTAGTGTCTAGCTTAGAGAGTCTTATTTAGTTAATTTTTATTAGTCTGTTTAGCACACATCAAGTTTTTAGTGGAATTAAATGGGTTAGACCGGGTTCAGATCAAAGAGAAGCCTCCTGATTAAGTTCAAGTGTGGGGAGGTTTTGTAGAGTTTGTATAAAGTCGTAGTTTTTGTATATTGAGTCTTAGTTAGTAGTTTTTGAGTCGTTTTTTTTAGAGTCGGTACTGCTTTGGTTTTTGTTTGTTTTTGTTTATGCAGGTTTGAATCGTACCACTCGTACTCAATCTCCATTCGGGTGATTTTGGAGCTGCTTATCAGATATCAGGCATTTTACCAAGCATGTTAGTCAGTGTCAAAGCCGATCGCGACCGAAATGCTATACGATCGAGCTGGATTGGATGAGAGTTATGGAGCATACGCGCTAATATAACCAGCTAAGTCCTTTCCAATTATGCCCTTTGTATTTTTTATTTCTTATTTATTTTAGTTTTTTTGATTCGGTTTCCATCCTACATTGAGGGCAATGTAGAGTTTATGTGTGGGGATGAGAAACTATCATTTAGTGTATAGTTAGTAGAGTCTTGAGTCATAAAAATTAAAAAAATAAAAAATAACAAAAAAAAAATTAAAAAATTAAAAAATTGAAAAATCAAAAAAAAATTGAAAAAATAGAAAATGTCTTTCGAATAAAAAAAGAAGTTTGCAATTAAAGCGGAAAGTGATAGAAAAGATGAATTTTTGCTCGGGTTGGAATAATAATAATATAAGATTATAATAAATCGAGCTTGCGTCTAGTTTGGGATATGTGGATAGGCCCGGGTTTGGTTTTAAGTCCCTTTGAGTTAATATACCTTAATTGTCGGTCTGCTAGTGGGTTTTCATCTGGGAAATATGGGAAACTAAAACTGCCAATAATAACCGTTAGAGTTTGTGATCTTGCGAAAAAAATTATAGAATAAAAAGTGAGCTAGAAACTAAATGAAAGTAACACAGGTCTATGTAATCCGAGTTGGGGATAGCGACTCTACAGCCGGAATGCCTCTGGGATGTGTGAAATCGAATTGCCGATTAAAAGTACCGAAACCTAAGTAATCTGTGGTTGGGGATAGCGACTCTACAGCCGGATTGCCACTTGGTTAGGGAAAGCATTGTCTAGACTCACGAGAGAGAAAAAAAAGCAAAGCAAAAATAGAAAAAAAATGGAAAAAGAAAAAAAATTTGATTGTAAACTCTCTTGGTTTTGATATAAGACGGTTGGGAATTGGTCCAGTGATCGTTCCTTTAGTTCTATAAGCTTGAAGCGGGAGTAGGTGGACCGTAGCTTCTAGTGTGAGACCCTAGGTAGATTGACCGCACTTAAACTAAATTCACATGATAAGGGCTTAAGACCGGATTTGGGTTTAAAGGGACAAGTATATTCGCAATCGCGGCTAACGCAAGTTTTGGTTTTAATAAAATATACATATGCTTTTGACCTGAGTGATTACTCCCACTCGGAGATTGCACGCATATCGTCTTACTTTCGCACTTAATCTCCGCATGGTGTCGGGCCATCCAGTCCATACCTACTACTACCTTGAATTCTCCTAAGATCATAGGTACGAGATCAATATCAAACTCCTCATCCTCTATCGTGAGCTTACAGTTTCTACACACTTCGTGCAACAAATAATTCTTGCTATCAGCTATCTCTACCTCTAGTGGTATTTGCATTCTTTCAATCTTAAATGAGGGGTGATTTATTACATCACTCAAAACAAATGACATAGTAGCCCCAGTATCGAATAGCACGTACATCGGCAAGGAATTTAGCAAGAAAATACCTGACACAACATTCGGATGAGCTTTAGCCTCTTCAGACGTAATTTGAAACATTCTTGCTCTTGCCTTAGGGTTTTCCTCCTTTTTGCCTTCCTTCTTCATTCCCGATTGGAGCTTGGGACACTCCGCCTTGATATGACCCTTCTGGAAACAATTAAAACATGTCTTCGTATTCTTAGGGCACCTGTAATGCGGATGTCCCTCTTCCCCACAGTTATAGCATCCCTTCTTGCCTAACAGGCACTCCCCAGAGTGAAGCTTTCCACAGTTCTTGCAACGGGGAATTCCACTCTTTGCTTTCTCTTTATTGGCTTGGTCTTGAAACTTGCCCTTCTTGAAAGGAATTGGGTTAGACACCTTCTCTGGCGGTCTCTTTTCACCTCGCTCCACCTGTCTCTTGAGTTCAATCTCCCGGTCTCGTGCCCAGTTTATGAGTTCGTCAAGAGTTTCACACTTCGAGGGCGTAATAAACTCCCTAAACTCCGCTTTCAACATATCATGGTATCGATTGATTTTCATTCTTTCTGAATTCACGAACTCCTTGCAAAACTTCAGTTTATCCAAAAAATATTTGTTATCTCATTGATTGTTTCATCGTGCTGTCGGAACCGCAAGAATTCCTCCTGAATCCTATCGATGGCGGATTGAAGGCAATGGTATTTCAGGAAAGGCTCTTTAAATTCCTACCACATCATCACTTGAAGTTTATCTTCACCTATTGTAACACCTCGTAAAATCACGTCCAATGATGTATTGACACGTGTAATAAACCCTAATGAAGTCAAACATTGAATTTAAGGGACTAATTTTTTGAAAAATCAAAAACTTTGATTAAGAAAGGACTGGAAGTGTTAGCATACCTAAAATAAGTTTCTAAATAACCTCTTACGATGTTTATATTCACAAATGTGCCACTTGATGGTTAAGTGTAGCCGTTTGCGTAATTAATTGAAGGTTTGTGTAATAAAGGGTTAAAAGCGTCAACATGTTAATTCTTACCTCTGAGTGACCTTTTTACAAACCGGGAGCTTCATAATATTTAATTATACTCTCGGAAATGCCAAATAATGGCCGTCTAAAGTTTTTATGCCTATAAGTAAAGTTACGCGCAACTTTGCAAGTTAGAGGGACTAAAAGTGTCAATATGTTTAATTATACCTCTGAATGACCTTTTAGCAAACCAGAAGCATCGTGATGTTTAGTAATACTTCCTTTAATGCCTAATATGGATTAGATGAGGCTTCAATGCTATTAAATGATGAGATGCGCAAGTTTGCGCAACAGAGGGACCTAAAGCGTCAACTTTTGAATCTATGCCTTTCGGTGACCATCTAAGCGAACGAGAGCGTATTAATATTTAAGTATATGCTTGGGAAGGATAAATATGGGCCATGGAAGGCTTGGATAACATTAAACGGCATTTCGCGCTACTTTGCGCAATTTAAGGACAATTTGAGTCAAACTGCAAAAGTATGTCGATTCGTATGGTAACGGACCTTCCGAAAATTGTCCATGAGTTAAACATGCCCTAATTATCATTTCTATAGCTTAGATATAGGCTTAGAGGTGTTTGGTGCGCAAAAATAAACTTTCAAGTCCACCAGGGACTAAAAGTGTCAAAAAGTGCACAAGTTTGCATTTTCGCCCATATCTCACAATCTGAATATCTCCGGACACCCAAAAATTTATTTAAGCACTAAAATATTTTATATTAGTGATTGCCTTGATAAAATTCCATTCGTCGCGTAGTTTGGACCGTTTTTCACGTCCGTTCGTGTTTCGCCGTAATTAGACGCACAACGTGACCGTACGGCCAAACGAACCGACATCTGACATGTTTTTGAACATGTTTCATGTCCCCTATGTTTACACACCATAGTGAAGCCTTAAAATGAGGTAAACGTGCCTAAAATGTCTTTAAAGGCTCACAGGGACCATTTCTGTCAGTTTTGAAACTGCTGTTGCTGGGCTGGACTGTCAGGCGGGCCGCGTAAGGCCACACAGACATCTTACGCGGGCCGCGAGGCCTGCACAGATGCAGAATAGCTGTAAACAGTCTGTTTCTTGCTGTTTTCATGTTCAATCTGGTTTCCTATACTCTCAACTCGACTCTAGAGGCTGCCCATAGTATATTAAAACCACCCAACACTTGCCATGATCTGGTTATGACCTCCCGACACTTGTCGCGATCCTACCAGGTCCCGAAAAGTATAAATAGGTGATGGGTTTCCTTGTTTTCACTCACACCTTCATTCAAATCTGCTTATTCTCTGAATTAGGAGGATCTTGAACCCTTTGAGAACCTCCTTCAGTCCTTTAGACTCTTGTAAGTAATCCCTTCATGCTTAGTTAATGGTTTAGCGTTTAAAAACCGAAAAGTCAAGCGGTTGCGACGAACGCTTTGACTTTTAAATGGTTGAGCCATGGTTCGCAACGAACATGGCTACGTGGCCGTAATTAGGTAGGTGTTTAACCCTCAAAAATGGCACCTCCTAATTACCACGTTTACTTAGTTAAATTGTCGGGTCAAATAAAAGTCAAACGAGTAGTTTTAAATAAATTCATAACTATTAATATAAAATCAGTTTTCTCACTTTAATAACTTGGTAAATATTAGTTGAACATGCCTAAGCATGATTCAACCCGACAATTCTAAGTATAGGCCCGGTTCGGAACCGAAAGTCGCAAAAGTTGACTTTTGCTTTGACTTTCAGTTCTGACCCGATTTAGCTTAGTTTTGACATGCCTTAGGATTCCTTTAGGACCAGGTTATAGGTTAGTGTAACCCTCTAAGGTTATACAACTTGGTTCCTTAGTTATCCTATTCATTGCATGTTTCCGTTATATGCTTAAATGTTGACCATTATGCCCTTTTGACCCTAAAACGTGATTTTCAAAAATGTGAGAGGACAATAACCTTAGTTGCTGATTTATAAACTTGCACCTAAAATTTGACATCAGTTTGAGGTCTAGATTAAGAGTTATGCTCATTAGCGTAATTAGAAAGCCTTTTATTAATTAAACGGTGTAATTAACGTATATCCTATCTAAACCCAATTTTTGATACCAAACTTTTTACCTACTGATATAAAATAATATTTTGGGATTTTTAAAGATTTTATTTATTTTTAGGCTGAGCATAACATAGGGTTCTAGGCTTGATTCGGTAATTGCCGGTTTTGCCCTTTTGGGCTATAAAATGAGTTTTACAAATCCTTTTGACCCCAAACCTTTTTCTACTGATCTAATATGATAAATAAAATATTTTGAGCCTTCTGGAATAATAAAAATATCTGCTTTCTATACAAAACCCGGAAATGGCTCCAAATCGCCTCTTTAAGCGTTTTTAACGCATAGTATGTATCGAAACTAGTTTAAATATATAAGGGTTGATGCCTACTGATATTTTCAGTAAAATTTCTATATTTTAACAGTAAGCAAAAGTTTTAAACTCAGATTCTCTGTTTTGCCCTTTTTAAGCTTATGTGAAATTACCAAAATGCCCCTACGGTGCATAGTTTGGTTATAAATAGTAAATTTCACATATATGCTATAACCTACTGTTATAACTTATTTAATTAAGTATATTTACTGATTATATCAGACCTGTAACTCAGAATAATATTTAATCTCTCATATAACCTATTAAATGACCAAAATACCCTTATGGGGCATAAATTGGTTTTAAATTCGTTTTGGGCATAATGGAAGGTATCCTACTGATATCACAACATATTAAAGGCATATTAACTTAGGAAACCTGTTCATGACTCATGTGGTTGCCCGTTACGCACTTTTCGCGTTCGGATTGGCTCATGTAACTATTTTGCATAAATTAGCCGAAACGTGTCAAACCTTATCATTTCTATCTCAAAATCCAGAATGTGTTTAGTTTACCCTTATTACACAAGTATACAATCTTGTCGGGTCTAAACCACATTCTAATCCGGTTCTCGCTTAATCATGCGTTTTGAAGCGTATCCTCTTTTAAAACTAACTGGTCTAAGCATAGGCTTAATTAAGACCCGTTAGGAATCTAATAGGTTATTAAAAACCTTCGTTCCAGATTTAGGAGCCCAGTAAAAGCTATATGTACTTGCTGGTTTGATACGGCTGGGGTTGAATTTATATTTAGCTCAGGTAAATACTTTTAACTTATTTTCCCTATACGGGCTTGGGGTACGGTATATAAAATACCGCTTGGTCCGTCATTGAATCTTTAATCGAATAGTGGTTAAATCCTTGCTATGCTACGTTTTGAAATGTTTTGTTTGCTTAAAGCCTTTGGGGGGTTAATGACCATGTCCCGGATATCCTTGGCATCATCTTACGAGATGGCCACGACCATAGCACGGAGTGTAGGCGTACACTCGTCAGTGCCTAACCAAATAATGTGGTGTGTCTATTAATCTTTAACCCGGTCTACGGATCGGGCTACTGAATGCATAAGTAACATGTAATTCGTTTACAAGTATTATATTCAAATAATTATCCAAAGTTATAAAATGTTTTGTGCCACATGCATTCAAATCAATTTTTAAACCTTTTCAAAATGAGTCAGTTAAATTGTATTTACCAGTGTAAACTGACGTATTTTCCCAAAAAGGTTAAGTGCAGGTACTAAGCGTAATAGGCTGGCCTCTCCTTAGCATCATTAAGAGTCTCGCAAGCTTGGATGCAATAAGTCTGTTGAACAATGTTTCATTTTATTTTCGATCCGCCTGTGGATCCTTTACATTCCGTTTGTAATACTTTGATATTACTTTATATCGGATTGTAATATTTTTATCTCTTGCTTCCGCTGTGCATTTATATGTTGTGTTGTTTGACTATGATGATATCAACTACGTCACTATACTCCCCACCGGGCCCACCGGTAATACGTGGAAATATCGGGGTGTGACAGGTTGGTATCAGAGCCAACATTGTGTGAATTAAACACTAGCCTTTTGTGTTTAATCTCAATGACACAGTAGCACATTCCTTGACCTTCTGAGTCTAGACTTAACATAGGAATACTCTCATCTCTATTCGGAGAATTATTGCTTTTAATTCTATATATTTTAATACGTCGCCAAGCAAAGAAGCCATAATGGAAATTCTCCCCATTTGAAGCCTAGGGAAGGCCGAGCTTCGTACTGCGACCAGGATGAACGTGCAACCAAGGAGAAAGCATTTAGAAATAAAATGAAGAAGAAACTCGTTTTGCTGAAGTTCTTTTCCTTAGTAAGCCCTTATAAGGGCATACTTACCTTTCAGTCCCTTCATGGACAACGTTTCTTTCAAGTCCCATTTAGGGCAATTCTATACCTCTTTTATAATCATTGGGATGTTTTATCTAAATTTCATTTATATCATTATATATGAATATAATATATGAAATAAATTAAAATAACATTTCTTTTATAAGATCTACCATTATAATAAAATGGTAAAATCTAAAAAGGACAAGACCTAGCCCCGTGTCACGATTAAGACCCGGCCAAGATGGCAGTTCCTCAATTTAGGTTCAGATCCTTATTAACATCCAAGTTAGGATTGTTCTGCGTTAATTATTAAAAAGAAATCTTAAAGGTAAACCTAGCCTATATGACGAGGCCAAGATGGTAGGACCTATTCAAGATATTCACATCCTTGTTGACATCTGTAACATATTAACTTTTCTGGCAGACGTGGTTCGATAAAGTCACATAAATCATCCTTATATTGGATCCTCCCGAAATCCTTTCTTATTTTGTGATTTAAACATCCATTAGGGATATAATGCCTACGGGCTATAATTAACGTCCTATGAGACTAAAGACAGTCGTAGCCTACAACTCCCTGTTAAGAAAGGGTAATGAACTTTGATTCAAGCCTTAATACCTCGATTCTATAAAATCTTGGCTTATAATTTTGTCCTTATGACTTGGCTTTCGTGCCATAATTATATTTTAATTAAATTTAGGATGCTTATAATGAAAAAAATCCTGAATAAAATAAATATCGTTCTTTTCCTGCCAGTATACATATTAAAAGAGAATCTTAAAAAGTATAACCTAGCCGGAATGTCATTAAAGACCTGGCTACGATGGTGAGACCTGTCTAAAGAGATTCAGATCCTTGTTAAACACCTGAAAACTTGTTAACACTCCCGACAACAGTGATGCGATGAAATCACACTTGTCATCCTCATATTAGGATTTTCCAAACCCCTTATTTAGCATAAATGATGAAGAGGAATCATGGCTAATAAACGTCGAACATGATGAACACATCAAAACATCCATTGGGATAAATACCTTCGGGCAAATATGTATACATGAAAAAGATAGTTTTATTTCATAACTTCTTGTCAAAACAATGAACTATGAAATTTTCCGATCCAAAGGAATCATTGATTATGTTTTATAATTTCCCTAGTGACAAGGCAACCACGCCATCAAAAAGTCATTGGAACAAGCCTTTGTGTTATATATAAATGTCAGTATGACATTGACAGTCGTGACTCATGTTCCCTGTCTAATAAATATGTAGGATTATATTCCGTTTGAACGCCAAAGATGGTTTATTTAAAAACCTAGGCAAAACATAATCAAATAAATTTAATACTATCTACTGGCCTATATGGTTTAAATTGCACCATGGCTATTTAATCATCAAACTCGACAATTCCCTGTATAATTAAGCAAATTATTACCACTTGGTTTGTAGCCTTCAAAATTCCACCATGGCTGACTCCTCTGAAGCTCACAATCATCCGGTTGATCAGAATGATGATGTAAGACTGAATTTAACAAGCACCGAGTTACAGGCTATGACAGATACAGCCGTAAACAACGCTGTGGACCATGCGTTGAAGGATCATAAGCGAAAGTGCGATTATACCCCGAATAAGGGTTACAAAAAGGGTTACAAAAAGGGTAAGACCGGTTCAAGCTATAACCAGTCCAAACCAAGGGAGGCAAAACCCGAATGTAAAACCTGCGGGAAGAAGCACTTCGGAAAATGTTTCTATGATCAGACCGGGGGATGTGTCATCTGTAAGGAGACGGATCGCAAGACCCATGAATGCAAGGATTTGAAGGACAAACAGCAGATCGGTGAGAAGACCAGATGCTGTAGGAAATACCACCTCGGGAAATGCAAATTTGAATCTCAACCTCTACCCTGTGGAATCTGCAAGTCCAAGGAGCATAAGACCTTGGATTGCAAGAGATTGGGCGACGCAACCTGCTATGGTTGCAATGAAAAAGGGCACATCAAGACAAATTGCCCAAATAAAACCAAGAAACCTGGGGAATCTAAGAAAACCGAAGATGGAAGCTCTCAAGTGGATACTCAAGAGGCTATTCAGGATGGAAATGTCACAACAGGTACTTTCTTTATTAATAACGCTCATGCTAGAGTATTATTTTATTCAGGTTCAGATAAGTCTTTCATAGACAATAGATTTTGTAAATCATTAAATCTGCCTGTTAAAACTCTAAGCGTTAAGTTGAATTGACCGATAGTACCTCAGAGATTGCTCCAGCAATATTAGATGGATGTTTATATCCATTAGGAATCATTCTTTTCTGATGTCCTTGTTTCCATTTAAATAATAAGGGACTCGACATAGTGATAGGAATGAATTGGTCATTCAAGAAGTCAAGCCTATATTGAGAATGATAAGAAGCAAGTAGTTATCAAGACTCCTTATGGTGAGCCTTTGACAATTCAAGGAAACACTGGGTATGGATTGCCTAAGCAATTGTTGAATATGGTATTTAATACCAAAGGTTCGAGTATGGAAAACTCAGAGGAGACAAATAACAGTCGCGATGACTGGAGATGCGACAAATGTTAATGGTGCATCCAATGTGAACCTCGATGTTAATGGAGTTAATCTCCAAAACTGTAATTTACGCACCTATTAGAAAGGATATGAGAAAAGTCATGAGAAGATTCAAGAAGCCAAATGTTGTTTGCTCTAAAACACATGTCGCTACTCATGATAAGAGCTTTATTCATACTTCATATGCGAAGAAAAATCCAAATAAAATCATATGTGGCAAGGAGTCCATTCTTTTTAGGTTTTACTTAAAAGTACCTCGTCTCTTGGAAGTCGAGAGACTTCAATAGTAAAAAGGGACCATCGATTGCAGGAAAGTGTTAAATGAAATAGAAATCATTAGGTATGTCAGCAGTTATGCTGGAAAGGACACGGTGAGGTATGCGTCACAGTCATTCGATGGCAATACCATTGATTAGTAAGGACATTAATGGAATCCATAAAAGAGATCCTCTTATACATTATGGGATGGTCCAAGTTTTAAGGACCTTATTAGAAAACCTATTAGCCGCTTCACGAAATGGAAAAAGATGGAATAAGAATTTCCGACTCCCCCATAAGAGTTATAAACTATCGGCAGTGTGTTGCAAACCTTGGCTCATTGTTTGAAATAGTGCCCTTATTCGGTTAACCTAGAATTTAAGCATAATGAACTATATAAATATTATGATTTAGCGTTGGCAATAAGAGGGCACATTAAGGTTTCAAAGCCTGCTCATTATAAATCCATCATGGATCTGCCTCAGCTACCCGCATTTTATAGATTAAGAAATAACCAGTCAAAGCTGAGACTGCCCTAAAGTTTGTCAAAGATTTTACAGCTAAGTTTAAAAGGATTAAGAATGGAGGCGTTAACCCTCCTGATGCATGATTAGAGGCAATTCAAATTAATAATGACACTAGATAAATCCCTTTTTGTGATTTCATTGCTAAGAGTTATGTTTGGATTCAGATACCGCTAAGTCTCTCATAAGATCATAAGCTTAGAAAACTTTTATAAATTTTCCGTAAGAACCCTAGAGGTTAAGTGTAAGGTAAAACTTACAGGCAAAATCATAAGAACTATTTCTTCTGTTCCTGTCAGAAACCTTCAGTCGTAGAATTTTAGAAGTATCCTCTCTCTAGAAGAAGTGCGTCAGCATGTATAGTTGATATCTCTTTGGTCTCTATCGATTGCGAATACCTGATAGTATGATAAAAGCGCCACATGAGGATTGGTGTATCTTAATATGTTCCATAGATTGCTTCCATGCCTGATCAGTATGGAGGTTTAATGCATGGAACCACAAAGATATTCCGATGGTCATATGGTACTAAAATCAGCTAAAGATATTCAAAGAAGATATCCAGAATAAAATTGTCCAGGTAAATGTCTTCGATTAAAGAATTCGTGGACTCGTAACATAAATGTGTCACCTATCTGACACAAACTATGATAGATGAATTGGAGCCTGAGAATTTGGAAAATCTCTGTAACCTCCTGGTATCTTGATTATCTCCTCCTAAGATTACCCTGTTTACCTCCTGAGAGACCAATAGAGTTAAGATTTATACCCCATTTAGGGCTGTATCATTATGTAGTCTCCAAGACGGCTAGTACCATCATTTGAAGAATCGAAACCTTGATTAAGTAAGTTTTAAAAAAGAGGATTCTTATAGCCTAACTAAATATTCTAAGAATTCGGTATTGTTAATTAAGAAAGACGGTTCATTTTTCTTATGCATTGATTACCGCAGCCCTAATTAGGCAACAATTAAGAATCGCCATCAGTTGCCCAGGATCGTCGATTTGTTCGACTAGCTGTAAGGATTAGCTATTCCTTAAGATTAGTTTTAAGCAGTGGTTGGAATAACCATCTCACCTTAAAATAAGCTTTTTGTAATAGTTATTATATAAGTATCAAGGATTGCTCCTTTGGAGACCTTGTATAAATAAAATATCAAAACTTCCGTTTGATGGACGAGATTTTAGGAAGCCTAATTACTAGGATCTGAAGGTTGCCTTGGAAAACAACAAATAAGATCATGCAATTTTCATAATTATCTGAAAGTTGCCAGCAATTAGCAGAAAATCAAGGATTAATGAAAATAGCAACCCTCCTAAGTTCTTGTTAAGGAATAAGGTTCAACAAAGATATCACCCTGGAAGGGTGTGCCAATTTGTTAATTATCAGGCTAGTTAAACTCTGAATATATAAAATCATTCGAGGGAATCGAATGTATCAGATCAAATAGCTTATAAGCTAAAACCTATTTAAGGAACTTGTCGGAGCTCGCAATGCATTACACACTAATAGTTCAAGGATATGTTTCCCCAATAAGTCGAGAAGCACTATCATATAATAATATGCAGATTGATGATATGATGAGCAACCTATATCGATTGAGGATCGACAGGTTAAGAAGCTCCAAAAGGATACATGTACCAAATATAAAGGTCACTTTGGGAGCTTGGAGAGACTCCAGATATACTATAGAAGTTAAGTCCACAAAAAGTACTTCCATTACTTTAGAAAATCTCGAGGTCGAGATTTCTTTTAAGGGGGTGAGGATGTAACACCTTGTAAAATCACGTCCAATGATGTATTGACACGTGTAATAAACCCTAATGAAGTCAAACATTGAATTTAAGGGACTAATTTTTCAAAAAATCAAAAACTTTGATTAAGAAAGGACTGGAAGTGTTAGCATACCTAAAATAAGTTTCTAAATAACCTCTTACGATGTTTATATTCACAAATGTGCCAATTGATGGTTAAGTGTAGCCGTTTGCGTAATTAATTGAAGGTTTGTGTAATAAAGGGTTAAAAGCGTCAACATGTTAATTCTTACCTCTGAGTGACCATTTTACAAACCGGGAGCTTCATAATATTTAATTATACTCTCAGAAATGCCAAATAATGGCCGTCTAAAGTTTTTATGCCTATAAGTAAAGTTACGCGCAACTTTTCAAGTTAGAGGGACTAAAAGTGTCAATATGTTTAATTATACCTCTGAATGACCTTTTAGCAAACCAGAAGCATCGTGATGTTTAGTAATACTTCCAAGAATGCCTAATATGGATTAGATGAGGCTTCAATGCTATTAAATGATGAGATGCGCAAGTTTGCGCAATAGAGGGACCTAAAGCGTCGACTTTTGAATCTATGCCTTTCGGTGACCATCTAAGCGAACGAGAGCGTATTAATATTTAAGTATATGCTTGGGAAGGATAAATATGGGCCATGGAAGGCTTGGATAACATTAAACGGCATTTCGCGCTACTTTGCGCAATTTAAGGACAATTTGCGTCAAACTGCAAAAGTATGTCGATTCGTATGGTAACGGACCTTCCGGAAATTTTCCATGAGTTAAACATGCCCTAATTATCATTTCTATAGCTTAGATATAGGCTTAGAGGTGTTTGGTGCGCAAAAATAAACTTTCAAGTCCACCAGGGACTAAAAGTGTCAAAAAGTGCACAAGTTTGTATTTCCGCGCATATCTCACAATCTGAATATCTCCGGACACCCAAAAATTTATGTAAGCACTAAAATATTTTATTTTAGTGATCGCCTTGATAAAATTCCATTCGCCGCGTAGTTTGGACCGTTTTTCACGTCCGTTCGTGTTTCGTCGTAATTAGACGCACAACGTGACCGTACGGCCAAACGAACCGACATCTGGCATGTTTTTGAACATGTTTCATGTCCCCTATGTTTACACACCATAGTGAAGCCTTAAAATGAGGTTAACGGGCATTAAACGTGCCTAAAATGACTTTAAAGTCTCACATGGACCATTTCTGTCAGTTTTGAAACTGCTGTTGTTGGGCTGGACTGTCAGGCGGGCCGCGTAAGGCTACACAGACATCTTACGCGGGCCGCGAGGCCTGTACAGATGCAGAATAGCTGTAAACAGCCTGTTTCTTGCTGTTTTCATGTTCAATCTGGTTTCCTATACTCTCAACTCGACTCTAGGGGCTGCCCATAGTATATTAAAACCACCCAACACTTGCCATGATCTGG
>JARYGA010035131.1:0-46860 GCA_030545235.1 Helianthus tuberosus | reverse complement strand
AGTTGTCCCGCTCCCCGGAAGGCATGCAGATGATCCTCGGGGTCCCTTGTTCCGTCATAACGGTCGAAGCCTGGGGGTAACTTTGTCTTGGGGGGCATGGGTGCTTCTGCAATTCTTCGTGTGAACTTTGAGACCTCGGCTAAGTCTCGTGGTAGATAGGGCTGATCTAGGCCATTATCACTAAGGTTGTCCTTTTCCTTCCCTTTCTCCTTTGGCTTCTGTCCTATGATGAGGTCCTCCCTTTCTTCTGAGGACATTTGCCTGAGGGCAGTTATAAACGTTTCCAGCTGGTCACCGTTGCTGTTCTTATTTTGAAGATCCGTTCCTTCTTGGCTGGAGGGTGTGTCAAAAGAAAGTCTAGCCCTGAGGCTGTCGAGTTTTTCCTGTCTCTTTAAATCTTCAAGGCACCTTGTTAACTTTTCCCTATGCATGGCCACAAAGTCAGGAGTGATATGCTCTATCCTCTCTGGGTTTTCCACCCGGTTCTCGTTACCCTCCTCATGGGTAATGTCCTCTACAGTAACTCTATCCAGATCGTTTTGTGCCGTTTGAGTAACACGTGAGTTGTGTGGGGTTGCCATGTCGTTCCTGATGGGATAAACTGCTCTCTAGACGTCGGGTTTTGATGTGGGAACACCGGGCAGGCTGAGGTCCCACGGATGGCGCCAATGTCGAATACCCAACTTACGAATGACGTTTGATGGATCTTTGTTGACGTCAGGAGCCTTTATCTTTGTCACTACAAAAGAACAACCGTTAGCCTCGCCACGGAGGACCCCGGGAGGGGGATCCGTGACCAAGCTCCGGCGTGAGGATAAGTAAACTTGCCGGAGAATGAAAGGAGCTTCTCCCGATGAGTGTAATCACCGGAAGGTTTCCTCTTTGGTGTGAATCTTGTTAATATGTGTATGTGTATTAAATATAGGAGAATGTTGGTCGTAAATTAATGAGAGGTGAGTAAATGAGAGTGTAGTAAATGAGAGGATGCCGGAGATGATACCTGCCCTTCCTCCTATCTGCCCTCTCTTATATAACAGCCAGCTCTTATCTCATTAGTGTAGGACCGGTTTTGACACCGTTCGATTGCGTAACGAACGTTCGACGTGCGGAATCCGTGAACGTGCGTGACCAAACACACAAGAACGTACAGATTAACGTGATTCTATTGATATGATGTCGTGTACAAATGCCGTGAATCACACAAGAGAACTTTCTCTCTCTAAGACTTTCTCTCTCTAAGATTAGCTCCCTAAACCACCAAATGAGCAAAAGTCTTTTTCTCTAACCCTAACTCATCTATTTATAGGCACAAGGAATATAAGGATTTCTCCTTATTTACAAGTTTGCCACCTTGCCCTTTAAACTAGATATTACAATAAAAGCTTAGACTTCTTCGGTTTCTGCTACATACTAGATTGACGAAGGCGATAGACACTTAATGCACTAACAGACTCCCCCTTGGATATTGCCGTAGTCAATCTCGTAGCATCTTGTCTTTCTCTCTTTCACGAACAGAATCCCCATGGATCTGTCTTCAACTCAGTTGCTCTCCCTCTCAGTAGTCTTTTTCTTCAGGCTCCCCCTTTCGCCAAGCTTCCGTGCTTTTGGGATCGTCACCTGCCTTTCCGAATACAAGCTCCTCCAAGATAGATATCTGGCTCTTTGAATCCACGCTTTCTCTTGCGTTGAACTCATCTTCAGACTCCCCCTTAGACTCAGCTGTCGGGATCGTAGTCTGGCTTTCACAAGTTCACAAATTCAGGATCAATTCCTGGCTCTATTCTGCATATGCTCAGGATTTGAAACCTGGTTAACCTGCAAATCCTCTACCTCAACATAAGTTTCACAAATTTATAACACTCAGATTTAAGAAACTTACTGGTAGAAATCATTAATTCAACAATCATACTAGTTACATCAAGTTCAAATGAATGACCTTGATTAACTAAAACACACAATCTTTCAAAACATTTGTATATGACATTCAAAGTTTTCAACATATTCTCTCAAACCAATTCATCATGTTTAGCACTTGGAATTTTGAATATCTGCTCTTCAACATCAGTTGTCGAAAATCTTTTTGAATTTTCAAAATTTAAAGAAATGCAGTAAAGAAATATATACAAACAATATTTTTGTGAGTTTGTGTAAGAGGATCATATCAGTTTATGAAACAAATCACTAGCACCGTTAAGCTTTAATCATTTTAAGCTCTAAACGATTCACCTCGATTGTCGATATACTGATCCATCTTAAATTCTCACACAAATTTCAATTTACTCAGGATACGATTTAGATGAATTAAGAACTTAGATCATTCATGTGTCCCACCTCTTGAATATACTCCCGTATCCAGAATCCCAATAATCAGTCTTACAGGTGAGAATACTACAATGATATCTGTATATAATTTAGGTATGCGAGGGCCGAGGGATCTCAGGTCGATACTTTCGTATACGCAGAGAGATATCAGCTTCGACTTTACGGTGTGTCCCCTTTAGAGGATCTTTTTGCTTACAACAGTAGCATTTATCAATTTTATTGTTTCAGCATGCTGAGGGTTTAATGCTGTGTTTCAAGCATTGCAGCAAGTATTAGCCAGGGACTAGGTCAGAACCACCGTTCAGCAGAAGTCCCGGAATAATACCCCAGACATCATTGAGTATAAAGACCTAGTATATCAGATTAAGAGACCTTTCAAACGAGATTTCAGGGGTTACCTATATATCCAAGTAGTGTTCCCCACGAATTCACAAGTTTGAATTTTAGGTTTATATCCCGAATAAATTTACTAAGTGTGCGAAAACCTATCGACACATCATCAGTGAGACCGTTTATCACATTTGACATTTCATATCTTTAGCGTGCTGTGATAGTTCACTGATTTACTATCATTTCCTCTTTTATACACCAAAACTCATTTTTGCTTTTTCAATGTTTTTGGCATTTTCAAATTTTCTAATTTTTTAAAAATTTTTCTCCCCCTAAAATCAAAATATGTTTCAATTTTGATTTTCTGAGAAAATTTGAAACAAACTATACAAATAAAATGACAAACTGATATCAAATCGCTTCAATTCGCCATCCACTTGGCATAAACAATCAGAACTCCACCTGACAACAAACTATTTTCCCATTTAGATTTCAAAACACTTAAGTTTGTTTTAATCAAATGGTTTTTCCGGAAAATTAGTTTTGTTTGTCTTTTCACAAACTCGGGGTTTCATCACATTGTTCTATTTTAACCATTTTAAAAAATTGACAATTAAGACCCTTGTCAACAACAAAACACTAGTAGAAAATCAAGTACAACTTAATGTCCCTGATTTACCACATGTAAGACGAAATATCACAGTTACCATCCTGTGAATTTCTGAAGAATGATGCCGATACCTGCTTCACACTTACCAACCTGGAAGCTCCGGCAAGTCAGGTTTTTCTATTTGAATAGATTCACCCAAGCCTGACCAGCCTTGGGTGATTTTGAATTCTTGTTCAACAATGATGGAAAATTTGCATAATCCATCGTTAAACCTGAATTCTCAGATTTTACCTCAACACTAGGCTCCTCTGGCTTTGATGAACCAGAATCATTGCCTGCACATGGCTTGTCTGACTTTAACCTGTCAGATTCATTGCCTGATGGTGGCTTGTCTGACTTTGACACATCAGATTCATCGCCTGATGGTGGCTTGTCTGACTTTGACACATCAGATTCATCGCCGACCATTTTCTTCTTCTTCTTTTCTTCTTTCGTCCTCAGATTTGTATCTGATGAATTCGTCTTACTTGACTTTGCAATCAAGTTAGTTGATTCATCAGAATTTTTATTCAATCTGTCCGGTGAACCCGAAGACAAAATCTTCTCTAGATACTCTCTCGCCTTTTTCCTTTTCTTTCGCAGTCTGTCTTTCTGCCCCTGAGAAAGTTTAACTTTCTTTTCTTGAATTGTCTGATCCTGAACTTTAGGTTTTAGAACCTTCTGTTCATGGGGCTTGACGTTGACTGGCTTCTTTGCCATTCTTTGAGATTCAACCCTCAATCTTCCCATTGATCTCCTTGGGCAATCTTTGGCAATATGTCCTCTGATTTGACAATTATAGCATCTTCTTGTCTCATAACTCCAATTCTGGCAGTTAACAGCAATGTGTCCTCGAACACCACAAGAGTAACACACTCTGTTATCGTACCATTCACCACTTTCACACCAAACACTTAAATCATAGCATTGTCTGGCTTTGTGGTGATTATCACTCCTCCTGAAAACTGGATTTGTCTTTGAAGCACTGTGGTCAAACCTGCACCACTTATTACCAACATTTTGTGAGTTTTCATTTTTAAATTTTTGTGATTTTTGATAATGATTGGATGACTTATCTGATGAGCTTTTATTTTCATTTTTAGGATTTTTCAAATTTTTATCTTTTTGTTTCTGTTCTACACTCTTCTTAACAGGTTTTTGTTTAGAACATTCACCTGTTTCAGTAGATTGCAAAACAGTATTTTTAAATTTTTCTTGTAAATCTAAAAATATTTTTCTTTTCTTTTCTTTTTCATCATCAGATATTTCATCACAATCTTCAATTTTGACTTTGACTTTGTCAAAATTTGTGACATTGTCACTTATTGGAACAGAATTGATCGGTTTTGGACACTCATATGGTGTCGAAGTCACAAAACCCTTCAATTTATTCTCTAATTCAGCAATTTTGTTCCGAGCAATTTCAGCTTCTTTTTCAAGCTGAATAATTTTAGCAAGATGAGAATTGATTTCAATTTGTTTTTCAAGATTATTTTTACCAAAAATATCTCTCTCATCTTCTAAAATCTTGATTTGATTTTGAAAATCTTTTTCTTTTTCTTTTAACGTTTCATTTTCTAATTTTATCCAAAAAACGTTTTCATTTTCAATTTTTATTTTTCCAAAATCTTTTTCTTTTTCTTTCAAATTGTTAATTTCCAAAGTCAAACTGTCCAAACCACTCAACAGTTTGACATTTTCAGACGTCAATTTCTCACAATTTTCTCTCATTTCAAGAATCTGTTTATTATCAGATTCTTTCTCATCCTTCAAACTTTTGATTTCCAATGCTAAACTCTCTACATTCTTCAGAAGTTTAACATTGTCTGTTTCTGATTTCTCGCATTTCAAGCATTTTCCATTCATCTCTCCATTATCAGCTTCTTTCTTTGTTTCCTTCATGTATGTTCCTGCACAGAAAATTTTAACAAAATCAAGAGGATTCATATTTTCATCAATATAGCAACCCCTCTTAATATCGTATCTCATAACATTTTTTGCTGCAAGACACACAGTGATTCGTTTTCTCATTTCAATGATCACATCCAAATCTATCTTTCCTGATTCTCCTTTTATTTCATCCAATAACTCCCTTTTTCTTGAATCTTGATGACTCCTATGATTTGTTATTGTATTGATGAAACTTCTTAAATCAAAGCGTGAAAAACTAGAATCCCGTTTCAGTTCATTCACGTATTTATCCCATTCCAAAGGTAAAGCATTAACAAATCTTGAAATTTGTTCATCCTTTGAAAAATGTATCCCATGTCTTTCTAACTTGTAAACTAACTCATCAAATCGTTTTACCAACTTCTCCACTGATTCATTCTTCATACACAACAAATTTTCGAACCTTTTAACATAAACATCCTTATCACCTAATCTCCCACACCAAGATTCACAATGCCAATCATTTAAATTTTCAAGATTCTTGTTTTCTTTTTCATCAAACATTTTGAATTCTTGGTTTTTGTGCCTTGTAAATCACCTCGAATCTCCTGCAAACAAACAAACAAGATATCAGTTCAAACAAACTGAATACGTAACAGTGTGTTTGTAAAATCAATCTAAGACTCGTTGTCGAAGATTCGCGGACTCGTTTCAATTTTGTTGAACTGCACAGTTGATTGGATCAACAATTCTAACACTTGATTTATTTTGAACAATAAACCCACTAAATTCGACAATTTGAATTTAAAGAATCTTATCACATGCAATCTCAATTTTATTGTCGATAATCTCAAACACACAAACTCAATTCTAGTTTCGAGATTCACTTGATTGGATCGATGTACCACTAGGCCGGCAACTTCATTAATTCTAATTGTAATTATCAATGACTTTAACAATTTATTAATGAGCTGACAACAACTTTCACAATGTAATCTGACTATTATCACATAAAACCAATATGATTGGACCTCAAATAACTAGTGGGTCGGTGCAATTATGATTTGGCTGCTAATTTTGATTTTAATGTCGATTGATAAAGAATGCTGTTGTTCACGTGATGTGTCAATGTATTGTGCCGACAACACTTGATATTACCAACCAACTTTAATCACGTGAACTGACACACACATAGGTCTGATTATTTTGATTCACGAGAACACTTATCATTTGACCAACAATCTGTTATGTTCACGTTGTAATGTCCAAGATATTCAAGCGAAATCCAATCAGATCAATTTCGCTTCAACTGTTCAAGCGAAATCCCCAAATACAAGTTCAATGATTCAAGCGAAATCCAGCCAATCAATTTCGCTTCAGCTGTTCAAGCGAAATCGATGACCAGTTATGTTTCAAGCGAAATCGACATCCAAACTTCAAGTTTCAAGCGAAACTAACAGAATCTCAAGCGAAATCTCGCTGTTTCAACCAAAATCGGACACAAAAATTCGAATTTCTCCTAAACGACTAGGAATTAGGATCCGAAACTTGGTAGGGTTGTAACTCAAATGTTTTCGCACAACATACTGAAAAATCAGACGATTTGGACCATAAAAACCCGTTCAATTTGACTAATTTCAGTAAAAACGTGATAAAAGTAAAAAAAAATGAAGAAATAGATGAAATTCGGATCTGAATCGGCTGAAATCTGGTACGAAAACGATGTGTTTGATCAAGCAATCGAGCTCCTAGCTCTGATACCACTTGTAGGACCGGTTTTGACACCGTTCGATTGCGTAACGAACGTTCGACGTGCGGAATCCGTGAACGTGCGTGACCAAACACACAAGAACGTACAGATTAACGTGATTCTATTGATATGATGTCGTGTACAAATGCCATGAATCACACAAGAGAACTTTCTCTCTCTAAGACTTTCTCTCTCTAAGATTAGCTCCCTAAACCACCAAATGAGCAAAAGTCTTTTTCTCTAACCCTAACTCATCTATTTATAGGCACAAGGAATATAAGGATTTCTCCTTATTTACAAGTTTGCCACCTTGCCCTTTAAACTAGATATTACAATAAAAGCTTAGACTTCTTCGGTTTCTGCTACATACTAGATTGACGAAGGCGATAGACACTTAATGCACTAACAATTAGAGACTTTCCACATGTGATCTAACGGCTTTTGAGGGTTCTCGGGGGGTGCAGACACGTGTCTGACCCCCAACGGTGAGATGCTTCCCTTAATTAATGCCCAGCCGGAGAAGTACAGTGTTTCAGACGAGATCCTCTTCTTATCGAGCATTAAATGAGGTCTGTTCCAATGCTAGTTGTTTTCCCGCCCGTTACAAAAGAAGGGAAACCTTAATGGACAAGGTAACTCTATCTTGTGGGCTCTTGTGTAATTGGGCTTCCGTAGAAATAACCTAAAGCGGGTAAAGTGGGCTTCTCCACTGTCCCATCGTCATGTACAATATGCACACAAGAGAAGAAGCTATGGATTGTATAAGGGTAAAGATAACAAGTTACTACTAAAAATACCTAATAAATTAACTACTAAAAATACCTCATATTTAGAGGTTAACTAATGGTACTAATGGCCCAGAACAAATTCAGAAGTTCTTTTGAATCAATGTACTATACTCGAACAACAATTGTTATTATAAATAACCTTTAATGGTAAATCACCTGAAATTAACATACCTCTAATTGCAAATCACCGAATCATTTAATAACTAGCACTACATCAAATCAAAATGTTAATGACAGGCAATAATTCCTGTTATAAATGGCACAATTTTCATCTAAACTGGATTAATTTTTTTTTTTTTCCAAATAGGTCAGATGTAAATATGGTGTGGAATAAAAACGTGATATATATGGGCAAAAATTTTCAAATGAATTGGATAAAAATTTTCCAAATAGGTCAGATGTAGATATGTTATGGAATAGAAACATGATAGAACTTCAAGAACCATAATAACCATTCAATTTCCGAATGATAGTTTAACTAATCACTAATCTCCACAGAAAACTCATAGCTAGCAAATCATGAACATCAAAATGGACATATCAAATCATAAATTACAAAAGAAGATACGTAAACTAAGTATTAACAAAAAAAATAAGCCAAATTACAAAAGAAACTGCTACCGAGACTTTGGCTGGAAACATCACCCGGGTTTTAACTCCACCCCTTTAATTGTTAATCCCCATATCAGCAGTCAGATTATCAGCCGGAGTAGGACTAGATCCATGAGCTAAAGTCAAAGGTAATTGAGGAGGAATCACCGCTGAAGTTCCCGTCACCGCCGGTGCAAGGGACGAAGCATTAACCGGATCAAGAGCACAATTAGGCACAGGCACGAACAATGACGATGGCGAACCATCCGACACAGGGCAATGAGGTAAATTAGGAGGAGAAGATGCATGAACATAAAGATTTCAGTTACAAGAACTTGATTTATTAGGGTGAATGTTGAAAGTTTTAAAATGTGATGTTCTACATTTACTTTTCTACAAAGTATGAAAATGTGGATAAGTGACAGGAAACCTGATGTTGGGGCTAAAATACAAGAATCTTAGATTTTTTTTTTTCTTTCTAAATTTTAAGTGTATGGGGAGATATAGCGATACTGGTGTGAATGGTCCAAGAGTAGATCTATTATGTTCCTTTGCTTTCCGTGGAAGATGTCATCAGCATTAAAACAAAACCTATCAGTTACTTGCGAATCAGTTTTCTTGAGTCATTTTCACGAACACATGGGGTGCAACAACAACAATAAAACTGAATAATAATAGATTAAATAAAGTTGATTATTAGAAGTTGTTTGCATTTAGTTGTTTGCAACGATCACAATAACATCCATCGGGTTTATCATTTCCCAAGTGGCTTCTGCAAATACCATCGGCATATCCGCTTAGCTTACATGCAGCGGAGCATTTGCTATCCTGGCAGGACCCTGGCCACTGCAAGTGATCATAGCAATTATCATTCACAGTCCTTTCTTCTTCTGCAACTACGTATACATAACATACATACACATCAGGTCATATAAACATGCACAAATTACATTTGTAGAGACTTAATTAGTTACATACCTGCAGCTGCCATGATAATCAAAAACACAAAAATTGCAACCGGAACCTTCATTTTTCGTTGATTTCTACGACTAGAAGTTTTTTGATGTATTGTGTTTTTGGAGACATACAATGGCTCATATATATACTCATAGTAAAGATCAACATAAAGTGTGAACACGATCGGTTTTTCTTTGTTTTAATTTATGAAATGTCCATAGATTGTGAATCGAGATATTATCTTCCTTAAATGATAATAAATGTCAAATCTTTAGTTGTCTAGCTTTTTGAAGTCATAAATTTTAAAACCCTTTGCATTTACCCACATTATATTTTTTTTGGTTTTCCACTCATTTTATATTAGGTTACTAAATTTAAATAACCCTGAGTTTCACTAGTTGGCCGGGACGGACTCCAAAACTTATTAAAACCTAACCGAGTAAGTATGTTATTTTTTTTTTTGCGTGGCCATTTTTTATGTGGCATGCTTACGGGTAAAAACATTAGTTCTAAAAGAATTCTATTTAATTTTTGTTTTTATAAAATTCTGATTTAAAAATAAAAAAGATAAAGATATTCTTTATAAAACCCAACCAGAACCCCACCTTCCTCTCTCTCTCCATCTCCCTAGGAAAACCCCGTCACCTCCACCATACCATACATGGGAAACAATGCAACTACCGATTCAGACAAAAAGAAAACCCAATTATGAGATGTTGAAGGTTAATAAAGAAAAAAACTATGTTTTCCTTCATATTTTAGAGGAGAAGCGTAATATAGAGTGTGGGATGAGAATGCTTTAACCCTGAAAGAGCATTCACATCCATACTATTATTTCTAACCCTATTGTTTATCAAAAGTCATTGTTTCTTAAATTTATTACGCATTTTAAAAAACCCACCACATCCTATTCCTTGTATCTATCTCTGTATTCTTTTTATATTATTTATTTCACTTTTTATGGGTGTGTTGGTGTGTGTAAGAGATGATTTAGGTGGAATAGTAGCATTTTATATATGAGGGGATCGTGTGGTTTTCTATAATTTTAAAAGTTGGCGATGGAGAGAGAGAGTCCGATGTAGTGATGTTTTTGTTAAATATTCAAATTTTGAAGTTGGGGTGAAGGATGGTGGATGGAATACGAGTGCTCCAGCATTAAAACTATTATCACAATTTTTAATGCTATTCTTTAATTAAAAATCACGTTTTTTTTTCTTAATTTAAATATAATTTCTTACAAAATCACTCACATCTCATTCCCTATCCATGTCTCTATTTTTTCATATTTTTTGCATTTCTTCCAAATACAATTTTAACTGCTTACTATCTTGCCATCTAATCTTTTTCTTCTAAAATTGATTTCAAATTATTTTTCATTCATATTTGGACTATTTAGTTTTTCTTAGTATCAGGTTACCCTTGAACCTTAATGAATGATAAAAATGACACCCGTAGAGAAATATGGAATTTAAAGTGGAGTAGTGACAAACAAACCATAATATAGATCAATATGTACAATATGCACACAAGAGAAGAAGCTATGGATTGTATAAGGGTAAAGATAACAAGTTACTACTAAAAATACCTAATAAATTAACTACTAAAAATACCTCATATTTAGAGGTTAACTAATGGTACTAAAGGCCTAGAACAAATTTATAAGTTCTTTTGAATTAATGTACTATACTCGAACAACAATTGTTATTTTAATTAACCTTTAATGGTAAATCACCAACACTTGTGAAATTAACATACCTCTAATTGCAAATGTCACACCCCCGAAATACCACATGCGAAAACTCCGCGGGATGTGTGACGTACAAGGATCCGGCCACCAATCACATTGAACTATAACAATATATAAAACAAAAGATTCCATTTATTTCAAAATATAGTTTCAAATCATAACATAATCCAAAACGTCAGCGGAAGCATAATGTAAATTGTTATTCAACTGTTTCAAAACAAGTGCACGAAACCAATGAACATGTATCCAAGAGTCACGACCCATGACCACTCCAGCACTCCCAGATAGCAAGTCCCATCCATGAATCTAACGACCTGCAAGCATGCAGAAAAGTGTGTCAGACGACGCTGGTGAGTTCAAAGGTTGTTAACGCGTTTAGTTACCAGATATCAGTTTAAAACATTTCAGAGATATGATGTTGCTAATAACTCGATTACCGCAGATGGCTCCAGATTATTTGCCCTTCCCCAATGCTCTATCAAACATTGGTCAAGTGGTTAAGGTAATTAGTTCATGACCGTTCTCCCCGGTATGGTGTGAGGGTGCCAAATCTAATAGCGCTATCAACTAATAACCCCGTTCTCCTCGTACAGCTAAGGGTTTTGTCACCATATAGACAGTGGTTGGCACAACAGACTCTTATTATCCGAGAGATAGTTTCTACGCTCGTGGTGTCGGTATCTATCGTATTTACTAGAAGATGCATCTTCTACTACTTGATATGAAAGAAATTACATGAGGGAATGGGTATAAACTTGGTATTAGTAAACTTACTACCTTTGAGAAAATGCTCACATCGAAAGGACCATCCAAGTTCTTGGAGTTAGTGAGAATGGTCGAGTAAAAAAAAAATTCTTGTGTCTATATATATATATACATGTGTGTGGGTGCACGAGTATAGGCGTTAATGATACTTCCTTATACTAGTGGTTGTATGTGTGTTTCATGTGAATGAGTGGGTGAATCCTATGTGATGTTATGCAAGGTCACCTTGCAGTATCTTATAAGTGATGTATAGATGTACTAAACCAGTAAGTGATATTCAAATGTGATGATTGGTATGACTCTTGTGCGAGTACCCCCGATGTGAACTCTGATATGGTTATGATGAGGATGAATGATGATGGCCACTAATGAGGTTTGTACACATTCTCAAGTTTTAGGGGTTGTGTACGACATAAGTAGTTGGTGACTTCAGTTGCTGGGATGTGGAGACCAGATGATAGCCTGTGGTGGACATATCAGGGTCTTCGTGTACAATAACAATCGTCTTGTGAAAGACATGTTGTGTTACGTGGGTATAGTAGAAGCCATTGTCTAACTTAACTAGGAAAGAATGCGCTTACGAGATAAAGTTATTAAGTAGATAAAGATGTGGTGGAAGCCTAAAGGGTTCGAAAACACGATGCACATTATTTCATTACGACAGGATTCGGGGACAAATCCTATTGTAAGGAGGGGAGACTTGTAACGCCCCAAATTCTTCCGTTTATGATATTATACAGTTGGTTTATGACAACGTTTTGAAAAGGCCTTACGCCTAGCCAACCTGGAAGACTAATATCGGCGATGGGAATGTATATGTGTTATGATGAAAGGGATATAGAAACCCATCTCAGCTGTCATTGAAGCTAAAAGCGTGAAATGCATCGCAGATGTGCAAAATTGAGCTACCAGTAAGGTATATATCAATAAATAGAGGCACAATGGATTTTGAAACTACCATAGTATTTCTTTGCGCCACAGGATTCGGGGATGAATTATTGTAAGGAGGGGAGACATGTAACGCCCCAAATTTTGAACCGGCAACGTTAAAGAATGAGGTCATGTTTAAGTTTAATACGAGGGCCGTTTGAGGGCACTTGTATCAATGTAAACCTTTGTGGACTTTCTTTGGGAATAAATTTTCATCAAGATTGAAAGTGGTGGATCTTTTTATCAGTCCATAATCAAAAATGGGGTTATGACATCATGGACATTACCTAACTCAGCAGGTAACTCAAGCTTGTAGGCCACCTTGCCGAATCGCTCCAGAATTTTGAATGCCCCTACATAACGCGGATTAAGCTTGCCGCTTTTCCCAAACCATACCACACCCTTCCAGGGTGAGACCTTCAACAAAACACGATCGCCTACAGTGAATTCCAAGGGTTTCCTACGCTTATCAGCGTAGCTTTTCTGACGGTCACGCGCTGCCGCCATACGATTTCTGATCTGAACGATTTTCTCTGATGTTTCAAGTACAAGTTCTGGACCTGTGATCTGGCTGTCACCCACTTCAGCCCAACAGAGAGGTGAACGACACTATCGTCCGTACAATGCTTCGAATGGGGCTGCCTGGATACTGGTATGGTAACTGTTGTTATAAGAGAACTCTATCAAAGGTAGATGTTTCTCCCAACCCTTGCCAAATTTAATCACGCACGCTCGTAACATGTCCTCAAGTGTCTGGATGGTTCACTCACTTTGACCATCCGTCTATGGGTTATAAGCAGTGCTCATGTCGAGACGTGAGCCGAACGATTTATGCATCGACTTCCATAAATCAGATATGAAACGCGGGTTGCGATCAGAGATAATAGAAGTTGGCACCCCGTGCCTAGAAACCACTTCTTTCAGATATACAACTGTAAGTTGTCAGAACTTATCCATTTCCTTGATTGCTAGAAAATATGCTGACTTCGTAAGACGATCAACTATCACCCAGATGGTATCGTTTCCGTTTTGAGTTCTCGGCAAACCTGTGACGAAATCCATTGCGATTTGCTCCCATTTCCACATGGGTATCTCTGGTTGCTGAAGTAGACCCGAGGGTTTCTGATATTCCACTTTAACCTTAGCATAAGTCAGACACTTACTCACATAAGTTGCGATGTGAGCCTTCATCTTCGGCCACCAGTACAAAACTTTGAGGTCTTGATACATCTTATCCGAACCCGGATGAATGGAGTATCGAGACTTGTGCGCTTCGTCCATCACAAGTTCTCTAAGATTTCCAAACAAAGGGATCCATAGTCATTCCATGAAATAGAGAATACCATCAAATCTCTCTACCAGCCACTTTTCCATGCCCCTCAAGTATTCTGCTTCAATGTTTTTCTCTTTCAACGCTTCAGTTTGAGCAGCACGAATCTGGTCAGGTAGGTTAGAATGAATGGTGAGTTGCAAGGCGCGGACACGTTTGGGTTTCGATTCCTTTCGGCTGAGAGCATCAGATACAACGTTAGCCTTACCTGGATGATACTTGACTGCACAGTCGTAGTCGTTTAAGAGTTCTACCTAGCGAAACTGTCGCATATTTAATTCCTTCTGGTCAAAGATATGCTGAAGGCTCATGTGGTCGGTATAAATAGTGCATTTAGTACCGTACAGGTAATGCCTCCAGATTTTGAGTACAAACACCACGGCCCCCAACTCTAAGTCGTGAGTTGTGTAATTCTTCTCATGAACCTTCAACTGTCGAGAGGCGTAGGCTATCACCTTCTCGCGTTGCATCAGCACGCAACCGAGACCTTGAATAGAAGCATCACAATACACCACAAAATCTTCGGTACCCTCAGGTAAGGACAAAATTGGTGCACTGCAGAATTTTTGTTTCAACAGCTGGAAAGCATCTTCTTGTTTCGTTCCCCATGACTATGCAACGCCTTTTTGTGTCAATGAAGTAAGAGGTTGAGCAATCTTTGAGAAGTCTTTGATAAATCTTCGGTAGTACCCAGCGAGACTAAGAAATTGTCGCACCTCTGAAGGAGTCTTCGGTGCCGCCCAATTTCTGATAGCATCAATCTTCTCAGGGTCCACATGTATCCCCGATTCATTCACAATGTGGCCAAGGAAGTGCACCTCTCGAATCCAGAAGTCACACTTAGAGAATTTCGCGTAGAGCTGCTCCTTCCTTAGAAGCTCCAAGATAAGACGCAGGTGTCGCTCGTGATCCTCCTTGCTCGTAGAGTAGATCAGAATGTTGTCGATAAACACGATAACGAAATCGTCAAGGTACAGCCTGTACACATGGTTCATGAGGTCCATGAAGACCGTGGGTGCGTTCGTCAACCCAAACGGCATAACCAGAAACTCATAATGCCCATACCGCGTTCGAAAAGCCGTTTTAGGAACATCCCCCTCTCAGACTCTCATCTGATGATAACCTGATCTTAAATTGATTTTCGAGTAAAAACTTGACCCTTGCAACTGGTCAAATAGATCGTAGATGCGTGGCAGAGGATAACGGTTCTTGACAATCACCTTGTTCAGTTCCCGATAATCAATACACTTACGAAAGGACCCGTCTTTCTTCTTTACAAACAGAACTGGGGCTCCCCAAGGCGAAGAAATGGGTCGAATAAAGCCTACATCCAACAGTTCTTGAAGTTGATTAGATAGCTCTTGCTACTCCCCAGGTGCAAGACGATAAGGAGCTCGAGCAATTGGGTCTACACCTGGCACAAGATCAATCTGAAATTCCACTTGACGGTGAGGAGGTAAACCAGAAAGTTCCTCAGGAAATACGTCAGAAAATTCACAAACAACTGGCAGGTCCTCGATCTTCCTCTCTTCAGGCGGAGGATCAGAAACAAGTGCTAAAATAGCAGGATACCCCTTTCGTAGACACTTCTAAGCTTGCATAGGTGAGATGATACCAACCATCGCCCCACTGCGATGCCCTTGAACCGATAAAGATTCTCCACTGGGGAGAGGAATACGCATGATTTTCTCTTTACAGAGAATTTCAACTTGATGCTTAGACAACCAATCCATACCCACCACTACATCAAAACTACTGAGGGTAACAGGAAGGAGGTCAATATCAAACACTTAATTCACAAGGTCTAGTTTACATCCCGCAAGAACGTGTGAGGCTTCAATTGTTTTACCATCGGCTAACTCTACTACATGCTTAGCTTCTAGATGTGTTGGAGCTAACCCTAATCGTTGACTGAACTCTAGGGACACATAACTCCAATCGGCACCAGAATCAAATAATACATAAGCAAAGAGGTTGTTTACAGAAAACGTACCAGTCACAACATTGCCATCATTCCTAGCATCACCAGCACCAATCGTAAATACCCTTCCACGAGCTCCATTGCCCCCATTGTTGCCGTTATTATTGTTCCTAGCATTATTATTGTTATTCTGACAATTGTTGTTATCATTGGCGTTTTGATTCAGCTGAGGGCAATCCCGTTTAATGTGACCCTCGTCCCCACACTGAAAACACCCCTTCCTATTGCCTTGATTCTGATAGGGCTGCTGCTTCTGCTGTTGCTGATACTGTTGTTGTTGCTGTTGGTTCTGCTGCTGCTGTTGCTTTGGGAACGGAGCTCTACAGTCTTTTGCCATATGGCCCACTCTGTCGCACCTATGGCAAGTCCGGACACACGGTCCATGATGACGATACCCACACTTGTTGCACTTTGGCTTCCTACCAACGTAGGAGCCTTGGCTCTTATTGCTGCCCTGGACTTGGTTAACTGAGGACGACTGACTGAAACTACAGTTATTACTGTTGTCAGGCCTTTTCTACGATTGGCTTCCACTGGTTGCTTTATCAAAATCGTTCCATTTATGTTTGTTATCACTAGCAGGTGTGGTAGCTGTAGCAGTAGGGGTAGTAGCAGTAACACGGGGCGGTAGCGATCCACGCTCGACCTCTTGGTCGGTAATCTTGTGTGCTAAACGAATGATCCGAGGCAGATTGTTAAGATATGCAGCAGTGACGAAACTCTTTACCGATGGTGCTAGGCCCTTGATTTATAACTCAATTCTTTGAGGTGGGGGTCGAGACAAGTTAGGGCACATGTGTGCTAGCTCGTGAGATCATTTCGTGTACGCTTCAATTTCGGACCCTTCCATCTTCAAATTGTAGTACTCGTTCTGGAGCTTCTGAATCTCATCACGAGGACAATACTCCTCCCGCATCAACTCCTTAAAATCACCCTAACTAGTTGCATTAGCCATTTCAATGCCTAACATTTGCACCTGGCATTCCACCAAGTTAAGGCACCATCCACCAAGGTGCCTGTAGCATACTTCACTCGGTCCCCCACGGGACAGTTACACATAGCAAATACTGATTCAGCTTTCTCAAACCAACAAAGTAGCCCCACAGCTCCTTCAGTCCCACTGAATGTCTGCGGCTTACAATCCATGAATGTCTTAAACGTATAAACAGGCGGATTGTTTTGATTTTGATTCGCTTGTTGACCTAAGGATGAAAGAAAATACAGCACACGAGTAAGAGTTGTGTACACGACACAAGAATAAAAGAGTATTTGGCACATTTCGTACCAGCTTGATAGGCTGCCAAAGCCTCAGCCACACGTGTGTTAATCAAGTTTATCAACTCGTCCTGAGTCATCGCAATGTGATCACGCCCATGGCCTCATCCGCTCATGATTCTATATAAGAAAAGGGAAAAGGTTAAGAGTCGGAATTGAGTAGGAGTCAAGCATCACAATGACTTCTACAGACTACCAGGTTTACTTCAGGCAACGGAGCGGAACCCCCTTCACACTCGTTAAGCCTTACTGGGACTCACATGCACCCCACATTATTATTATGTGTGCACCCATAATAACAATGCAATTTGCATACTTATCTCAGCTCATCCCAACTCGTGCTAAAAGGTTCCTCAAATTCGAATCCATACAGTGACTCTATCAATCACTTAACATAGGCAAGTAATACGCGAATCCAGTCTGTAGTGCTAAGTGTGCAATTACATGCAATCATCATACATAAGTGTACACTAGATATGCTATGCAATAAATAAATGAGAGACGAACCTTGCAATATGGAGCTGAGTGTCATGGTCGATTTCGAAGCTGTTCGGTTATAGTCTGGTTTTATAAAAACATTTTAAAACCTAGTTCACTATAACCAGTGGCTCTGATACCAAACTGTCACACCCCCAAAATACCACATGCGGATACTCCACGGGATGTGTGACGTACCAGGATGCAGCCACCAATCACATTGAACTATAACAATATATAAAACAAAGATTCCATTTATTTCAAAATATAGTTTCAAATCATAACATAATCCAAACGTCAGTGGAAGCATAATGTAAATTGTTATTCAACTGTTTCAAAACAAGTGTACGAAACCAATGAACATGTATCCAAGAGTCACGACCCATGACCACTCCAGCACTCCTAGATAGCAAGTCCCATCCATTAATCTAACGACCTGCAAGCATGCAGACAAGTGTGCCAGACGACGCTGGTGAGTTCAAAGGTTGTTAACGTGTTTAGTTACCAGATATCAGTTTAAAACATTTCAGAGATATGATGTTGCTAATAACTCGATTACCGCAGATGGCTCCAGATTATTTGCCCTTCCCCAATGCTCTATCAAACATTGGTCAAGTGATTAAGGTAAGTAGTTCACGACCGTCCTCCCCGGTACGGTGTGAGGGTGCCAAACCTAATAGCGCTATCAACTAATAACCCCGTTGCCTCAACCAATCGGTATAAGATGGGACTTAATGATAGAAATGAGTGTATTAACCAACATCCCAGGTTTAACATTCCAGTCAAACCCAATTACCCGACATTCCTCCCTGGAACGTTTACCAGATGTCCCTCCCCAGGACGCATGCTTGGAAAAAAAAAGCAGTGAACTCACCTTAGATTTGCTCGGTTTATTTAGTTACCCTTTCCAGTTAATCAATCAACCATACCGTGGTTAATAATATTATTAGTTTCATATTAAAACAAGTCACATATTCTTACACAAATAGCATTTATCAACAGGTCACTATATAATATATAACAATTTCTCAAGTTCACACTAAACCACATCCCATGTGCATATCACGCAATAGCATTCAACAGTTGAATTTGTTAATCTCATTAGATAATTCACATTAAACAATACAGGTTCCTGGTTTCTACTTAATGTTGTTGACATGCACAAAACGTCATTGTGTAACTAAAACATTCATCATTATCGACATGCAGCTAGTAGCATTCTATAAACACATAGTCCGCTACCAAATACTTAGTTACTGTTTAACGGATGTGTCTAACGCTCAAGACACCTCATCGACGAAGAATCCCCCCCCCCCCCCAGCGACGAAGTATACCATGGCGAAGATTATTCTTCGTCGTATGTATGGGTGACGAAGAATCACTGGAAGTTCGTCAAGGCTGTCCGACGAAGAATCATCCTTCGTCAAACCACCTTCTTCATCGAGGCAGTCCCCCTTCATTGCCTTTACCGACGGTTACGTTTTCCTTAATCTCAGCCGAATCAATGTTCATAATCTTGACAGTTTTCCAACCAAATCAGTTAACACGTTAATCATGATTAAGAATGCTAACAATCATTAATCCGTAGCGGTTTCCATTAGCATACAATTTTAATCTAACAATAATCATTGAAACACACAAAGCCCTTAACACTTCACCATACAACCCTAACTATGCACTACGGCCGATGAATAAATGGAACGCTATGTTTACAAGATCCTACATACTCCTACAAGATCATCACAACACAAATGTTCAGATCGAATTGTTGGGTGTTTCACATGTTTATCAAAGTTATTTTATCCGTATAAAATAAAAACGCAGCGGAATATTATTTAAAACATGTTTACTTTCAAGATATAAAGCCCATTTTATATGTAAAACCCAATCCCGGATCCATATACGAACATGCATGCTATCAAAATTAAAACACAACCATAGAGTGTTTAGAATACTACCTTCCAAGGATTAAAGGATATGAAGAAGATGATGATTCTTGAACGGTTGCTTTCAAGTGTAGAAGACCTCAAGCTTGTATACCCCAAGCCTTCCAACAAACAGTTTGATTTAGCTAGGATTTATACACTCATGAACTCACTTGAAAAATCCCTCATGGACAACCCAACTTGGCCGAAAATTAGAGAGACAAAAATGGAGTTCTTGCACTTGATTTTTAAACTTGAAAAACCCTCTTATGAAACACTATGTTTGGCGATTTTTAGAGAGTATTTTTACAAGTCTTACACTTGAAAAATACAAATTTGAAACTCTTGGATCACCCACTATAGCCGAAAATTTTGAGAGCAAATTCTAAAATTTTCAAGTTTATCTTCTATCTAATTTTGTCATACAAAATTATTATAAAACAAGGAGAGAGAGAGAGAGAGAGAGAGAGAGAGCCATCCCATTTGCCCAATAAGAAAACATCTAGACATGCAAATTGCATGAAATGTCATTGGACCAAAACATTTTTGGGAATTCCCATGGGGGGGGGGGGGGGGGGGCGGCCTAGGCTTTATTTTTATAAAAAAATTTCAAAAATTTTCTTATAATAATAATTTAAGTCTTATGTAATTTTATAACTTTTATAAAATTATAACATCATGTGTTTTAAGACTTATACAACTTTTATTAAGTTGTTTAACCCATTAAATAACAAAATAAAATATTCTCACAAAATAAGTTATCCATATAATTTATTAGTTTGTCAAGTGCAATTATTTAGAAAACCAATTTCTAAATATTATAAGTGTTAATATTTATTTGTTTGGTCATATCATAAATAAATATTATAAGTGTTTGTCTAGCTTGTATTTGGGTATGACTCGACTTGGATCATAACGTACTAGCCACATCAATTTAATATGTGACTTGGGCATACAGAATCCAACAATCTCCCACTTGCACAAGATACATAGAAGATTGATGCAAGTAGTAAATAACGCCTAACTACGGTTTACTACCCCTACTACGTATGACTATATGTTCCATTCAATAACATCATCCCCTTCAAGTTCCTTACTTGAATATGATTTAGGTGAATCTATCATTTATCATTTCATTACAGATGTTATGTCAAATCCAGAGACAGAGTGATCACTCTCTGTTGATTTAACTTTAGCAGGCCTTAGACATCTTAATCTCAACGAATAAGAGGGACACATCCCTTCTTGACTACATACGACTCTCACAATCACCTTGTATCACACCTGAGCTTAGCCTTATGTACTGCCATTTTACTAACAGCGAAGAAATAAGTCAAGGTATAATATTTGGTGAATATCAAGACCCAATATGTATCTCAGGCTAGAGGATACTATGATATTCTCCTTTACTCAAATTTACTTATGATCAATCACAAATGATTCCATGCAGTAATATTTGAGAGTGAGTCAGTCCAATATTTGTATCCCATAAATATCTATGAACTTTGGCAGCAACACTTTGCTCTATATTCATACCTAATGAATATCCACCAATCCAAATTCATAACAGTCTTACATTCATATTTGTTCCCACAAGTATGATCGACTACGGACATTTAGAATAAGTAACTTATTCATGGATTTAAACATGCTAAAATGGAACATAACTCAAAATACCTTAAAGAGTTATAATAACAGTTGTTCCAATATCCAAATACAAAATAGATCAAATCCACTCACTAGAATATCGAAGTCCTAAGGCACAAGTATGACCCTTCATGCTTTGCCCATTCCAGGATCTTCGTGAGTGGATCCGCAATATTTTGATCAGTGTGAACTTTGCGAATACATATCTTTCCCTTTTTCAACTTCATCCCTTATGTAGTTGAAACTTCGCTCAATGTGCCTAGTCTTTTGATGTGCACTATGTTCCTTGATTTGAGCAATCGCACCATCGTTATCACAAAGATCTCTAGGGGTCTTGAATGATAGGGACTACCCCTAGATCGGAAATAATTCAAGTGGCAGATGTGACAATCCGAACTTTTAAGGTTAGTGTTGCCTAATTCCATGATCGTTTAACTAGCGTTGTTACGCTTAATCACGTGCACGTCATATTAAATTTATTGAATCATAATTGATAGCTATTGTTTGTGCAAGAGTTAATTGGACGTTAGTGTTTAGTTCCACTGTATTGTTTGTTTGCCTTGGCCCGAATCTTTTGAGCCCAAATCAAAAATAAAATAGAACTCAAGTGGGTTCGGCCCACTTGTTCTGAATATACACAGGTTTGTGTATGATTCTCATACAACTCTCATAATCACATTGAAACAAAACCCTAGTGCTCTATCCACTCTCTATTTGACGGTAAGCTATCTATTCTATTTAGAGTTTCAATCTCTCGAAGCCTGTCCCTCGTGTCTAACGGTAACCACATCTCGGTTAGTTTACACCATTGTTTAATCGTTACATGATTCCTTGGTGGATCAATACATATTCGTATATATGAATCTGATTGATGAAAGTTATGTGAATTGTGGAATACATGTTTGTATATATTGAATGTGATATTGTATTGTTGTTAAGACCATATGAATGATTTCGTTATTTGATTTGAATGGATAGTCGACTGTAATATGTTTACCGATGTAATTTAGCATGATGATGATGATTATTCGATGCGTTGAAACAGTAGGACATTGGGACATTAGGGTTGCAGGTGCACAACAGTCATCTGATGTTACCTTTGGCGAAACTTAGTGTTTCATCACACATAATGTTTCGTCACTTAACTGACCCCGCGAAACTTGGTAGTGTTTCGCCATAGGAGAACTCGACGAAACTCAGTGATGTTTCGTCATGCATGGCTGCGACGAAACATGGTTTTCGTCGGAATCCTTCACCACGGTAGTCGACGACGAAACATGGTGTTTCGTCAGAATCTCAATTGAGAATAAATTAACAAACTGATTGTTTCAATAGGTAACGTGTTTGATGTGAGTTATTGGTATGGACCAATTGGGCCGCATACTAATATGAGGGCTATAATGGGCTGTTAAGTTATTAATTGTTTTGTATGTTCGTGATATAAAATTCTATGTGGCTCAAATGGATAATGTGCATTATGTGATAATTGTTATGACTTTGCAATCTGTTGACTATGTGAAGAGTTTGCATGAAAAACTAACTGGTAATGTTAGTTGCACCTGTTGGTTTGAGTATTAGGGAGTGGGTCACGGGTTGGTCATAATTGGTATGAATGTGTGAACCATAAGTGAATATATGTAATATGTTGGGCCGTGAACTTGTATGTAGTTTGCGTAGATGATATCGAGTATCATAAGGTTGCACATCTTTATGAATTTGGGCCGAGGGTATGATTTTGGGCCGTTAATTCGGTTGAGCCGCACCCTAGTGTAATTGCTGAATTGATTTAGTTGCTATGAGTTGTGTGGACTGGTAACATGGATCACTTATGACCCAAGCACCCACTATGTAATGATATGGTGTTTAATGATACGAATACCCGTGCTGCATGAATTCTGGTTACAATTTGCATGTATACTTAAACGGGAACTGAACCACTTGACATGTGCCATGTTATGATATGTAATTGTGTTGTGATTGAAAGTGGGACTCGAATACTTACTATGACTTACGCAATGAAATATGTTTTGCTTATTTGCAACCTGTGTAATGAATGCAAAGAACATATGTGTTATGTTTGCACGAAACTGACTAATCTGGTAACCACAATAGGGATTAATTGACCAACTGGGAACACATACTTTAAACATACCGAGCAAATCTAAGGTGAGTTCACTTCTCTTTTTCCAAGCACGCGTCCCGGGGAGGGATATCTGGTAAACGTTCCGAGGAGGAATGCTGGGTTATTGGGATGTTTGTTAATACTCGCATATCTATCAATCAAGTCCCATCTACCGATTGTTGCCGGGGAGGGAACGGGATATTAGTTAATAGCGCTATTTAGGCTTGGCAACCTCACACCGCACCAGGGAGGTCGGGAGTGAACTAATGATCCCAGTCTTAACCATTACTTTGATAGAGGCAATGGGGTTTGGGCAAAACAACTCTAAGCCATCAGCGGTAAACGAGTTATTACAACATCAAATCATCGAATCTGTTAAATGTTTTAATCTGGTAACTGGTATCTAAACACGTTAACAAAACTTTGAACTCACCAGCGTCGTCTGCCACACTTGTCTGCATGCTTGCAGGTCTATAGGTTGATATCATTTGGAACTTGCTATCTGGGATGCTGGAGTGGTCATGGGTCGAGATACTTGGAATCGCAATACAAGCGTAATGGTTATGTACACATGGTTTATGAAATACTTAACAAATGAGTTATGCTTCTGCTGTATACAATGAATGATATGTAACGTTTTGTAATACTTTATGTTAATAAACGAAAGCTTTATTTAAATATATGTATGAGTTCAATGTGATTGGTGGCTAAGATCCTGGTACTTCACACGCCCGCGGTGTTTCCGCATGTGGTATTTTGGGGGTGTGATAGTTTGGTATCAGAACCACTGGTTATAGTGAACTTGGTTTTAAAAACGTTTTATAAAACCAAACTATAACCGAACAGTTCTGAAAACAGGAATACGACCATGACACTCAGCTCCAGACTGCAAGGTTCGTCTCTCGTATACTCATTGTACTGCATAACTAGTGAACACTTACATATGATATTGCATGTGATTGAACGTTAGGCACAACAGTATGAATTCATGTATTACTTGCATGTGTTATGTGACTGATAGGGTGGTATTTCCCTAAACATTCATGACTCACGTTTCGTGATGCTCTTTGTTGCTACTTGAGTTTGAGTAACCATTTGACATGAGTTAGGAGGAGATGAGATGAGCATGCAAATCACAATGTTATTGTGGGTGCACACATAATAATAGTGTGGGGTGCATGTGAGTCCCAGTGAGACTTATCAAGTAAAAAGGGGTTCCGTTCCGTTATTTGATCGATGTGAATTACAACAGTCTATAGGAGTCATAGTAGTGATTGTCTCCTACTCGAATGTGATCTTTTCATTTCCCTCTGAAACCTTTCGAAGCTCGATGCCATCGAGTGTCACCTGAACACTCATCTGAACGCCTAGCAAACTGTGTAGAACATTAGGAGCTTGTACGAACATCCCTGAGTTGGATGTTGCATCGTCGAATGATTGGTCTATACCTCCCTCACTTCTCTCTGTTTGCTGGAACTTAATGTATTGACGTCTTAGATCCCGAAGAGCGATCACTTCTGCAACACTCTCGTAACAGACCGTGTAATACTCAAGCAACTTGCAGCATCGGTGGACAAAAGGATGAGAGTGGTACTTTACCGACCTCAGTATTTGGACGACCCTGATTGCTAGCAATGAACATCAGCAATTTGACGCCAATCGAATCTTTAACCCTAGTCGGCGGCTCATGGGAGTCAACACTTACGAATCAATCAGGACAAAAACGATGACAATTGATCATGGTGCGGAAATGTGTAACGACCAGCACAATGAGTAGCGCCTTAGGACGTGGCACGGAAAGGTGACAAGATAGACTTTGTCGGTGAAAGATTGTAGGACTCCGTTCCAGGCAATGACGATAGGGGCAACAGTCACGACAACATCATGATGCTCGTAATTGTAACCAACAGTATGGAAATGGAGGTGCCAACAACATGGATTGGCCATGGTTAAACCAAGAAGACAACAATCAAGAAAACGACGTCAGTACTGGAAATTCTCGTAACGATAACAACAACACTGGAAATGATACTCATGGAAGGGCATTTAGGATTGGCGTGGGCGATGCCAGGATTTTAGCAACATGGTAGCTAGCATGAGTAGCTAAACGCTTTGTCTCTGTCCTGCTTAACCCTGATGCACCTTGAAACCGAATCTGTTGCGGAATTGGCTGAGGACAAGTCAAATGGAACCTCATATGTTGTTGGGATGCAAACTCGACCTCGTGGGACAAGTGTTCGACATCGACCTTCCTACTACTATCCTTGATGGTCTTGATGCAATAGTTAGAGTGGATTGGTTATCCAGAGATCGCGTAGATATACCCTGTGAGGAGAAGATTTTGCGTATCCTTGTCACTAATGGAGAATCGTCATCTGTCCAAAGAATCAGAGTTGAGCAAAGGTTAGCATCAATTCTACAATGAAACCCAGAAGAGTCTACGGAAGGATTACCCCGCTATTGTTCGTAACCGTTACCAATGTTAAGGCTAAGGAAAAGAGGATCGAGGATCCGCCAATTGTTCGTGACTCCTCTCGATGTGCTACCCGAGGAACTTTCGGGCTTACTTCCACAACTGTTAGGCAGAATCCTAGTTTGATCTCCCACTAGAGGCAGCCCTGATTTCTCGTACTTCATACCGTTTTGCACCAGGATGGTTGCAAGAACTATCAAATCAACTACAGGAACTATTGGACGGAGTTTTGTCAAACCTAACTCTTTTTGCTTTGGGGAGCCCCAGTGATATTCATGAGGATGAACCTTATCGTTGGACATGTGTGCTGATTTTCGAGAACTCAGCAAGGTGACAAGTCAAGAACCGTTCGCTCGACCATGTAGTAACACCCTGTTGACCAGTTGCGAGGGACCAGCTTCCATATGAGGATTGATTAACGAAATGAGCTATTATCAGATGGAAGTCCAAGGGAGAATGTTCTTGGAGCGGCATGTTGAACGCAATACGGCCAGTACGACTGTATACACCGTGACCATTGAGTTAATCAACACACCAGCAGCTTTATGGATCACGTAAAACGACCGTATTTATCGAGGACGTCTTGGATCATTTCCAGGAGAAAGGAACATTATGGGCGGCATTTGTATCTTATTTAAGAGCTCCTGAGGGAGGAGCTACTCCGCGCGAAGTCTTGTTAGATGTAGACTGGGTTCGAGAGGTACCTTTTGGTCATATAATCAACGAAGTGAGAAGTATACGTGGATCTCGCTAAGATCCATTGCATTTGAAACTGATCGGCATCAAAGTGTCCTTCGAGGATAAAGCAATTTCTTGGTTTCCCTAGAGACTATCGCAGATTTATCACAGGATTTTCGAAGATCGCGTAGCTTAAATCTCTCTAACACAGCAGGGTGCGGTGTTCGTGGAAGACAAAGCAGGAGGACGACTATTCAGCTTTCGAATCCCAACTCTGCAATGCACTGAGCATCGTCTTTACCTGAGGATGTGGGTGATTTAGTGGTATATCATGACGGTTCAAATCAGAGTCCCAGTCAAATTTTGACGCAACACAAGAGAGTGATGACTTACGTAATGGAGTTACAAGAGGAACTGCACGACACACAACCGGTAGTGGAAATCGTGGTCTTTGGATTTACTTGTAGGCATTACTTGGACGGTACCGAATGCGTTACTTAGACCGATCACAAGGGCCTCCCATGTACCCTGGTCTCGGAAGAGGTAAATCAGTTAATGGCATCACTGGATAGAACTTTTGGAGGATTATAACTGTGGAACTCGAACGTGTATGAGCTTTGCAGCTCACTATCGACTCCAACTTACCTGATCAGACTCGTTCTGTTCAAACCGAAGAACTAACGGGGGAGAATTTTTAAGTTGAGTCCATGCGAGGCATGGAGGAGCAACTTTGGCAAGATGGACGATATTCACTACCTCATGGAACGAATGTGAATATCATTTCACGGCAACGGTAGGGAATTGTGTTGAGCAAAGCACACCGGCTTCGAAATTCTGGTCATCTGGGTTTTGATGAAAGATGTTTGGATCTGTAAATCTTGTACTAATGATTGGGCATGAAAACCTACCTAGTAATGTATGTGTATGGCGTTTGACTTGTGGGAAAGTCAAGGGGAAGAATCAGCGACCAAAAACACGCATATGGAAATGAGAACAGACCGCCATGGATTCTGTCACTAGTCTACTCGCAACTCGAAACGGAAACAATATCACTTGGATGATCGTTGATTGTCTAACGTTACCAGCACACTATCTCGCAATCAAGGAAACTGATGAGTCTTCACAGCTAAGAATGTTCTTCTGAGAGAGACGGTTTTAGGCACGAGGTGCCAACTTCTGCTACCTTTGATTTTGAGCTATACCTGATTTATGACAGGCAATACACAACACCCTTGGCTTACATCTAGACATGAGCATTACTTTTCACTGTAGGACGACCGAGCAGAGTAACGAACCATCCAGACACATGAAGACATGCTGTGAGCATGTGCGTGATCGACTTTAGTAAACATTTGGGAAGGACACGTATCTTTGGGAGAGCTCTACTGTAGCTGTTACCGTATTAGTATGCATACAGCTCTGTTTGAGACATCGCATGGACAGTAACGCTAATCTCCTTGTTGGATTAAGGTGGGTGACAACCTAATCACAGATCAGGGACTTGTACTCGAAATTCTTAAAGATTGCTTCGATCGGAAATTGTTCGATGGCAACGCATGACTGTCATAATAGCTGATAAGCTTAGGAAACATTAGGAGTCCGCTGTAAGAGAACGTGTCATAATCGAAAGTCTCACCCTGGGAGGGTGTGGTACGCTATGGAAAACGTGGCAAACTTAGTTTATGACGCATTGGGACATCCGGATTTCTGGAACGAATCAGTGACATGGTTCACAAACTCGAGTTAACCGACGAATTGGATAACGTTCACAATGATATTTATGCCTTGAATCTAAGGAAGCGTTTGTCTGATGAAACGCTTGTGATACCCTTATTAGTGGACCAGGACATCAAAGTTCCTTAGCATAGTCAAATTTCAATTGTGAGAGTCCGTTGGAACTCAAGACGTGGATCGGAGTTTATGTAGGAAAGCAATGGTCAGAGTAAGCTCTATTATCCTCGATTGTACAAAGAGTTGAATCTACTTCTGATGTCAATGGCAAACTTTGGGATGAAATTTCTTTCAAGTTGGGGATGATGTGGCACCCGAGGAAAGTCCACAGTCATCCTGATATATCACCTCACTACTTTTGGGTTACTTTTCAAATTTCGGGATGGAATTTCTTTCAAGTTGGGGATGATGTGACAATCCGATCTTTTAAGGTTAGTGTTGCCTAATTCCATGATCGTTTAACTAGCGTTGTTACGCTTAATCACGTGCACGTCATATTAAAGTTATTGAATCATAATTGATAGCTATTGTTTGTGCAAGAGTTAATTAGATGTTAGTGTTTAGTTCCTCTGCATTGTTTGTTTGCCTTGGCCCAAATCTTTAGAGCCCAAATCAAAAATAAAATAGAACTCAAGTGGGTTCGGCCCACTTTTTCCGAATATACACAGGTTTGTGTATGATTCTCATACAACTCTCATAATCACATTGAAACAAAACCCTAGTGCTCTATCCTCTCCCTATTTGACGGTAACCTATCTATTCTATTCGGAGTTTCAATCTCTCGAAGCATGTCCCTCGTGTCTAACGGCAACCACATCTCGGTTAGTTTACACCATTGTTTAATCGTTACATGATTCCTTGGTAGATCAATACATGTTCGTATATATGAATCTAATTGATGAATGTAGGATCGGGGAATCGATCTAAACGAGTCGATCAGAAGAGTTCTAGACCAAATCAGAGGCGGAATTCATTGATTTGATCTTCATTCAGCTTGATATGCACTTAGAAGTAGATTAACTGTCGATTGTATTGATTTGATAGCTACTATAGATCGTACGACACTTCGGCAGAGCTTCGCTACCGGAATCAGAAGTTCTACAAATGAAATCACAAGACACCTATATATAAGGAGGCCCACTTCGCATGGACTGGAACAGTCCACTTCGCTCGACCTGGTGCCAGGTCTCATGGACTGGCCAGTTCGCACGAACTGGTCAGTTCTGACCTGTTTCCCGTTTTTTCTCGAACTACGCGTCTTGGTTTATCTATTCTATTACAAGACTCGATACAAGATGAAGTCAATAGACATATGCACCAACAAACTCCCCTTGGATGTTGATGAGTCTTCAGTGTAAGTCTTTAGTCTTGATCGGTCTTCTCGCTCTTTCAAAATGTCTTTCTCTGTAAGCATCCTTCAATCTCTCTCTCTTTCTCTATCAGAATCTCAACCTGGCTCTATCTTCTCTCTTGATCAGATCTCTTGATTCCTAAAGTTCACCAGCATTAGCAGCTTCTCTCTTGAATGCTGTTCCAGGATCTGTACCTGGATCTTATGTCTTCAGACTCCCCCTTAAGTGCAACTGGGATCGCGGTCTGGAATCTTCTATCTACAGGCTCTAGATCAAAAACCTGGCTTTACAAATTTCACAGATTCAGGAACGTTTCCTGGCTCTTCGTAGCAACAAGATCAGAAACCCTAGCTCTTTCAAAGCTTTTAACCTACACATGCTCTACCCAAAAGTAAATATCTCAATTTTTAAAATTTAACAAATTTAGAATCCACTTGTAGATATCGTTCAATCATCAACAATAGTTATATCAAGTTTAAATCAATGACCTTGATTAACTAACAGTAAAATCAGCTTCAAAACATTGTTTCAAACACACTCTCCCAAACCACTGTTGTTCATCATGTTTAACACTTGGAATTTTGAAAATCAACTTTTCAACATCAGTTGTCGAAAATAAGATGAAATAAAATCTTTTTGGATTTTTCAAAATTTTATGCTAAAACACATTCTTTTTGGATTTTTTAAGATTTTCAGAAAAGAAATGCAATAAAGAAAAATTTACAGACAATATTTTTGTGAGTTTGTGTAAGAGGATGATATCAGTTTTTGAGACAAATCACTAATACCGTTGACCTTTTTAGACTTTAAGTTCTAAACGATTCAATTAGATTATCAGTATACTTATCCACTTAAATTTTCACACAAAGTTCAACTGTTTCGAGATACGAGATTAGTGTTTTAAGGACTTAAACTTATTCGCGTGTCCCACCTCAGAATATACTCCCGTATCCAGACTCCTATATTCAGTCTTACAGGTGAATGTACACTAATGATATATGTAAACGGGTAATGCGAGACCATGAGAGCTCAGGTTAGAACTTTCGTTCAGACAAAGAGATGATGGCTTGTCTTTCGGTGTGTCCCGTTTGGGGATCTTTTCTTCAACAGCACATGATTAGCATTTTTCAATGTTTCATCATTTTTTATGCTGAGGGTGGGCTTTATGATTAAAGCAGTGTAAAGTATTATACGAGGACTAGGCTATTGCTCCCGCAAAATCAGAAGTCCTGGTATAATACCCCAGATATCATCACGCACAAAGACCTAGTATGTCAGAAATAGAAAGCCCTTCAAACAAGATTTTAGGGGTTACCTATATATCCGAGAGATGTTCCCCACGAGATAAGTAAGTATTTAATATTAAGGTTTATATCTCGAAAACAATCTACTGAATGAGTAAAAATCTACTGGCATATCATCAGTGAGACCGTTTATCACACTTGACTTTCCATTTCTTTAGCGTGTTGTGATAGTCCACAGATGTACTATCATTTCCTCTTTTTCATAACAAAACTCATTTTTGTTTTCGATGTTTTTGGTTTTTTAGATTTTATCATGTTTTTGGATTTTTCAAATTTTCAAAATTTCCAAATTTTTTACTCCCCCTAAAATCAAAAATATGTTTCAATTATTGATTTTCAAGGAAAATTTGAAAATATATGCAATAAACTGTATAAATAACGTGACAAACTGATGTGAAATGCTTCAAATCTCCATTCTCTTGGCTGAAACAATCAGAACTCCCCCTGACAACAAACTATTTTCCCATTATGATTTCAAAACACTTAAGTTTGTTTTAATCAAAATGGTTTTTCCGGAAAATTAGTTTTGTTGATTTCACACATCATGGGCTTTCATCACATTGTTCTTTCAACCACTTGTAAAATCTAACACTTGTAGGTTTTTTACAAAACATTTATCAAAGAATGATGCCGATTCATGCTCCACGATTACCAACTTGGGAGCTCGAGCAAGTCAGGTTTTTCAGTTAAAGAGATTCACCCAAGCCTGACGGTCCTTGGGTGATTCCGAGTCGTCAACACTCGGTTTCTTTCCTTTCTTGTTCTTTTCATAAAATTCCTTTACCCCTTGACCTTCCCGTCAACCATTCTTTCTTTCAGAATAAAATTGATTCGAAATCTCTACTTTTCCAACGTTTTGTTTTAAGTTTCCGTTTGACAATGGTGGAAAATTTGCGTCATCCATTGTAGGAACGGAATTATCACTTTTTAGCTCAACTTGTGGCTCTTCTGACTTTGACGAGTCAGATTCATCGCCAGAAAGTAGCTCCTTTACTTCCGAAGAAACAAACTCATCGCTAGAATTAGCATCTGGTTTCTTAACAACCCACTTTTGGTTGTTAAGATTTACTCTTCTTTTGTAAAAACATTTTGAACTCTCACCAACCTCAAATTTTGAATTTTTGAACACTTTAAATTGTTTGGTTGGTGGTTCATTTTCAACCATCTTTTTTTTCAATTTTTCAGAGACTCCCTGTTTTGTTTGGGTTGCCTTTGGACAGTTTAAAGCAATGTGTCCAACTTTTTGACATTGATAACAGGTTCGTGTCTCCTTTTTCTGAGCAACATCATTCTTTATTCCCTCTTGCTTCTTAGCAAGGAATTCTTTGTTTGATTGCTTCCAGAGTGTGCTCTTTTCTTCTTCTTAAGAAGATGTTCCTGAAACAAATTTAGTTTTTGGTTTATAAATTTTCTCATTTTTATAATTTTCTGGTGGAATAAAACCTAATCCCTTCTTTTTGAAATTACTGTTATGGTTTCGTTTCTTTCGATAACCAGAACCAGAATGTAACCCTTTTTCTTGTTTAGTTTTTCTTAAACTCTTGAGGTGTACTTTTTAGGTTTTTTCAGTAAGATTTACATCTTTTATTTCAGAAATATTAATTTTTGTTAATTTGAAAACCTTTTTAATCATTTCAGTTTTAACACCTCTTTTTGGAAATTCTTCATCAGAATATAATTTGTCGGAGTCATTCAAAGTATATGCTACTTTGAATGTTTCATCATTCAAATTATTTTTTGATATCAGAAAATCATTATTGTAAACCCTTTTGCCCTTTTCAACTGTTGAACTCGAGCTTTTGTCTGATGAATTCGAGTTTTCAGATTTAGACTTTGACTTTGACTCTTAAAGGATCCCGAACGAGCAGCACAACCTCCTCCAGACGCCAAGATCATTAACTTCATATCAGGAGGATCCGATATATGTGGAACCTCTTATTCTGCAAATAAGAGACATGCCAAGGAAGCTAAGGAAGAACGGGGGGACAAGCCGACCAGAATGACAACCCTTACAACTGACAAAGTGATAACGTTTGATAGTGATGGCCGAGATAGCATTCATGATCCTCATCACGATGGTTTGGTAATCACTTTATATATTGTTAATCATTTTGTTCGTAGGATACTGGTGGACAACGGCAGCTCGGTCAACATTATCCAGCTACAGACGCCGAAAAGAATGAACATCACCCATATGGAGATCACTTCAAAATCCACTGTGCTTGTAGGGTTCAATGGAGAGGCAAAGAATACTATTGGAGAAATAAAGCTTCCTCTATATGTTGAAGGAGTGAATTCAATGTAACGATTCTGTGTCATGGATTCACTGTCCCGTTACAATATTATATTGGGCAGGCCGTGGATTCATGATGTGAAGGCTGTCCCATCGACCTATCATCAGTGCATGAAGATCCCTACACCCTGGGGGGAAGTTAAAGTGGAAAGTGATCAACAGGAGGCAAGGGAGTGTTATTCGTCCTCGATGAAGGCTTCAACAAAGTCCAAAGCAGGATAGCAATTAAAGATACGAGCCCAGGATGTCGTGGAAGCCTCGGAGCAGGATGTTAAGAAAATTATCCTGGATCAGGATAATCTAGATATCTCGGTGCTCGTAGGAGCTAATATCCCTCAGGATATTGAGAATCAGCTAACTAATTTTCTAAAATGAAGGATGTCCACGTGCGCATGGAAATATGAGGACATGACGGGTATCTCAAAGGATATTATAACTCACAAGCTTGGCATTGACAGGTCTTTCAAGTCCGTCCAGCAAAAGAAAAGGAAATTTGCTCCAGAAAGAAATGCAATCATACAGGAACAGGTTGAAAGATTATTGAAATCCAAAATGAGCAGGGAAGTCAAATTCCCCAAGTGGCTTTCAAACATGGTCATGGTTCAACAGAAGAATGGGAAATGGAGAGTTTGTGTAGATTACACAGACCTTAAAAAATCATGTCCCAAAGACCCATTTCACTTGCCTCATATAGATTCGATCGTAGATGCGACCGCCGGTCATGAAATGTTGACTTTTATGGATGCATCCTCAGGATTCCAACAAATCCAAATGGAGCCATCCGATCAAGAAGATACAGCTTTCATGACACCAACAAGTATTTATTGTTATACTGCCATGCCTTTCGGTTTGAAAAATGCAGGTGCAACATATCAGAGATCGGTGAATATGATGTTTAAAGATAAACTGGGGGACACCATGGAGGTGTACATCGATGACATGGTGGTAAAATCCAAGAAAGCGGAGGATCAACTTCAGGATCTTGAATGTGAATTCAATAAACTAGACCAATATAACATGAAGCTGAATCCTGCTAAGTGCCATTTCGGAGTGGGGGCAGGAAAATTTCTGGGATATATGGTTACTAAAAGGGAAATAGAAGCAAGTCCAGGACAGATTAAAGCTATCCTGGACATCAAATCACTATCCAACATGAAAGATGTGCAAAGATTAACAGGACGAGTGGCGGCATTAAACAGGTTTATATCAAGATCTTCAGAGAAATGCAAGGAATTTTACGATATCCTGAAGAAGAACAAGAAATTAGAGTGGGGAGAAAAACATGAAGCAGCCCTACAAGTATTGAAGCAGTATCTTTCAAGTGCACCTCAGTTGATGAAGCCCGGGGATGGTGAACCTTTATCCCTGTATCTTGCAGTATCAGGGAGTGAAGTAAGTGCCATTCTGGTAAATGATCATGAAGGTCAGCAGTATCCTGTTTATTATGTCAGTAAAAGTTTGTTAGATGCTGAAACTAGATATTCACATTTAGAAAAATTGATATTAGCCCAAGTTATGGCATCGACTAAGCTTAGACATTATTTTGAGACACATAGGATTCATGTTAAAACTAATTATCCTGTTAAAAATGTGCTTAGGAAACCTGAGAAGTCGGGTAGGATGGCTAAATGGTTCGTAAAGTTAAGTGCATATGATCTCGTGTATGAACCTAGAAATGCTATAAAGTCTCAGGCTTTAGCAGACTTTGTGGCTAATTTCAGTAGTGACATTCAAAATGAAGTAGACCTAAAAGTACAACAACTAGGTGAAAATTCAGAATCTTGGACATTGTATACTGATGGTGCATCTAATGTAAGAGGTGTAGGATTAGGTATACTACTAAAATTGCCACAAGGGGACATATTACCCCAGGCTATTAGATGTGAATTTCCCACCACCAATAATGAAGCAGAATATGAAGCTCTGATTGCAAGATTAGAATTGGCTAGGAACATGAATATTAAATGTTTGCAAGTGTATGTTGATTCCTTGTTGATCACTAACCATTTCAATGGATCTTACGCAGTTAAAGGTGAAAGGTTAATTGCATATCTTGAAATTGTCAAAAAAATTAGCAGGATATTTCAAAGTTTTTACACTTGAACAGGTACCAAGAGAGGATAATGGTGAGGCAGATGCTCTGGCAAATTTGGGATCTGCAGTCAGGATACCCGAAGGAACTCAAATACCAATACTACATATTCTTTATCTTGCGATGGAACTCTTCAAGTCTCAGGATAAGGAGGTAGCAAGTGTCCGGGATCCTGGTGATGAGTATCCTAAAGAGGATCCTGAATCTTGGACGACTCCAATTGTGAAATACCTCAAAGAAGGACACATCCCAAAGGATGAGAATCCTAAGGCTTTTAGGATGAAGGTATCTCGTTTCACTATTATAACTAATGTTTTGTATAAAAGTCTCTTGCAAGTCCATACCTTAGGTGCCTGGAGGATTTTGAAACCAAGGAAGTGCTTCATGATATACATGAAGGAGATTGTGGTAACCATATTGGGGGCTGATCGTTGTTCTCAAAGGTGTTAAGAACGGGATACTATTGGCCGACTATGAGAAAGGATGATGCAGAGTATGCCTGAAAGTGTGATGCATGCCAAAGGCACAGCAATATACTGCATCAGCCTGCTCAGCCATTATATCCTATCGTATCCCATTGGCCATTCATGAAATGGGGAATGGATATAGTGGGGAATCTCCCAAAAGCTCCAGGAGGAAAACTTTTATGCTGGCAATGACAGATTATTTCTCCAAGTGGGTTGAAGCCGAAGCCTTTGTTCAAGTCATAGATCAAGAAGTGGTATCCTTCATTAAGAGGAATATCTTGACAAGATTTGGGGTACCAGCTGAGATAATTTGTGATAATGGCTCTCAGTTCATCAGGAAAAGAACTACTGGTTTTTGCAAAAGTTGGGGAATCAAGATGATCACATCAACTCTGGTACATCCTCAAGCAAACGGAAAAGCAGAATTCTCAAACAAGATAATTGTCGACAACTTAAAGAAGAGGTTAGGTGCTAAAAAAAGGAAGATGGGCAGAAGAATTACTATTTGTCCTATGGGCTGATAGGACAACTTTGAAGAATGCTACTGGGCAAACCCCATTTTCTTTGGTGTTTGGGGCAGAAGCAGTGATCCCGATGGAGATGGTGATACCCACAGCCAGATCAAGCCTCCGGGATCCTGAGATAAATCCTGAAGCTTTATGTCAAGAATTGGATACTGTTATTGAAATAAGGGATGCAGTAAAGCTAAGGATGGCGGCATATCAACAGAGGATATCCAAATCGTATAACAAGAATTTAAGAACTAGAAGATTTAAAGTTGGAGATTGGGTGTTGAGGAAAGCTTTCCAGAATACAACCAACCGTGCCGATGGAACGTTAGCTCCAAAATGGGAAGGACCCTATGAAATTGAGTCAGAATCTGGAAAAGGAGCATACCGACTCAAGAATATGGAGGGGGATAGGCTACCAAGATCCTAGAATGCTATACACCTTAAAGCCTATTTCAAGTGAGTTTAGAATTTAATTTCTAACTCAGGATGGTATGAATTCTAATTCCTTTTAATATGATTATTTAATTGTTTGTTGAAACCCAATACTGACTTAAGCATCAGAGGAGTGTTAGCCAAGCTAAACCCACCTTAGTTTAACAAGTGTTTTGTAGAATATGCTTCGGGATGTTACTTCAGGATATATACTCAAGATAGATTGAAAGACTAGAGGATTGGCCCCCTCTCTCACGTTTAAGGGATTCTGAGCCCTTCCAAGGTTTAAAGGTACTCACCTTTCTCTCGAATTGGGTTTAAACACCCCACCTGGAGCGCAAGTTATCCAGGAATAGTTCAAGATAGCGGAACCAGTTTATGTAAAAGTGGCTGACAATTTCGTTATTATTAGCTATATCCTGGATCCTTAAGGTATATGAGGATTGATCACCCTCTCTCATGAAAGGGTATTTTCATACTCTCTAAGGTTTAAAGGATTCACCTTTCTAAGTCTTGGAGTTTATACACTCCCGCCTGTAGAGCATGAAAACGTGGGTTTATCCCCGGGATACTCAGGGCTTATCCCCAGAATTTTAAGGATCTATCTCCAGGATACTTAGGGTTTATCCCCAGTAATACTAAAGTTGCTTACAAATGTGACATTAATTATGATTGTGTTTACACAAATTCTTGTCTAAATCAAGAAGTTGCTAAGTATTCAAGTATGCTGTGCACTAATACACACGGGACATCCGTCTTGATACATTGTAAATGGTTCGAGGAATGAAATTGAACTCAATTTCCTAAGTGTTCCAGACAGGGGACATCCATGATGGAAATGTTGCAAAGGGTTCAAAGGTTGAAAGTTGGAATCTATTCTCTAAGTGTCTCTGGTATGGTCTCTCTTTTTCATTTTTAAAAGCTTTATCTAAACAACCTAAGTTTTTAGAGTTGTATTCGACAAAGTTTTAATGAAACATTTCTGATTAAGGTGCTAAGAATAATAGCAGTACCCTGACCAGGATATTTGGTCAGGATATTCAAAGTATGGTATTCAGAATAAAAAAGAACAATTTATAAAAGTTTGGGCTAAACATATGCAATATAACTTTCAAAAGTAACTAACAACAAAGGATAAAACTAGAAAATTAGTTTATTATAAACATTGCAAAAGGTTGTACTATTGGCTTCATCTCAAAACGAGACCCATCCACCAAAAGTACAACTAGTTTTCAAACATATTTACCTAAACAGTTGAAGGCTTCATCATGAAAACACAGGATCCCTCCACCTTCAACAGTTGATTGTTCAAATAAGCATATTAACGATTGATGACCAAGGGCTTCATCCTGAAACTCAGGATCCCTCCACCTTTGGCCATCATATTGTCTAAGTGCAGGAAAATAAATTGTTCAACATACGGAAAGGTAAATTGTTTAACAACTACAAACCATCAAATGTAAAAAATTGGGCTCCAGCCTAGGCATCAATATCCATCATCGCCCACTTCGTTGCCTTCAAACAGTAGCACCTTTGTCAACCATCGCTTCCTCACCAGCACCCAGTCCAGGATCAGCCCCAGCGTCCTTGTCAGCATCACCACCAGCATCAACCACCATTTCAGCCGCCTTGGAGGACTCTTCAACCACGGGTTTAGTAGGATGTTCTACAGGATTTCCACTGAGATCCTTTAATTTCGCCTTCCAAGCATTGACATTCCAAGAAGGGCATTCGAAGCCCATGGCCCTGGCTTCATAAGTCATTTTCAGTCTGGCTGGAGGAGGGAAATTACAACGGATCCTTTGAGGCCCTCTCGGTAGGAGTTCATATCCTGTTCGTGTTGAAGTTGGGCAGCATCCATCTTGTCTTGAGCATCCTGGTTGGCCTTTTTGATGGCAGTCTGGGCTTCTTGAGTCACGGCTTTGAATTTATCCTCATAGTGTTGTGACTTGTCGGCGGCGATCATCCCCCGGTCAACAATGGTGACATCAGCCTTCTTCAACTTGGACTCCAGCATCTTGTTGAGCCCACTAGCTTCCTCGTATAAGTGCATCATTCGCTCAAGGCCCTACAATCGAAAACACAGGTATCAGCATATATAAACTAGTCAGGATATTAGTTCAACATATATGTGCAGGATACAGGATAGGGATTTTTACCTGGTTGAGGAATGAAGTCATGAATCCACTGGCTTCATTAAATCCATGGTTGTCAAAAGGAAAGGTCTCGGGGGTAGCAGGAGAGTCCGTTTCTTTCCTCTTCCGGGCACTGGAAGCACGAGTTTTGGTAGCTGGAGAAGGTTTCGGGATGACAACAGCTTTTGAACTAGTGGGCTTAGATGAAGTGGCAGCTTTAGGGCTTGGCTCCTTCTTCACTTGGACAGGGCCAGAGTAATTGTCCAACTCTTCGAGGTTGAAGGCTTCTGGAAACTTGGCTGGTGCTACACAAAGGGAGAAAATCTAAATTTTTACTTTTACTTTATATTTAACTAATTAAGTACATGCATAATTATATAATCGTTACCAGACATATCAGATGAGGAGTATTGACTCGAGCTTGGAAGGTGCGATGAAAAAATTCTGTCACTTTCTGGCAATCGGTAAACTGCCTTGATTCTTTCTTCAGATTCTTTGGTAGGAGGATCTAATTCTCTGAAGTTCGCTGCATAAAAGCAAAAAAGGAGAATGTCAGTCCAGGATATAGTTTCAAGATACGTTTAGGGATATTCTTAAAACCCTAAACCCTACTGGTGGTTAACCACTTCACCGGAAGGCTATCACCCTCAGCGATGGTGTCTCGCCTAATAAAGAAAAAATTTCATTGCCATCCGTCCTCATTTTTGGTTACTTTGAGAATGAGGGGGTTATTGGAAGTAGAAAAAAGCAAGAAACGGCTATAGCCGTGAGATCGGAGACGATAAGCTATGGGGATGTCCTCAATGCAGAGGTTAGGAATATGGAGAGCTTTGATCTGATTGAGAAATATCAAAACCCTCCAAACCCTGGGCATCGTTTAAGAAAAACTAAGACCTGTTTTGCAAGAAAACTGAATCATGAACTCGGGAAAAGGGTATTGAAGACCTAAGGAGAAAGGGTATGCCGAAAAACAGATCCATTCACCGGACGACACGTCTGACCGGAGAGTCCGATCAAACGGTCTGATGATTGCCTTATCGGAGAAAGCGTCGGAGGCCCTCAACGCTGCGATATCCGCATTATCGAAGGAGCAGATATCCTTCTCAAGGTTTTGAGAAGGTTTTGGTTGACGAAGGTTTGGGTTGATTCGCTGGTTAGAGAGCGAGTCCTAGTAGCCATCGGGTTACAAGAACAGAGAAGATCACGAGGAGGAAAGAAGGAAGAAGTGGTTACTGGGAAATTATGAGGAGGATGGTTGATTATCAAACAAGAAGAGAGAAGATATAGGAGCTTGATAGATAGGCATCGAGTAAATATCGCTTGGGAAGTTGCACATTGTCACATTAACCGTCCTATCATCTTAATTGCCTCGATTGATGCGTAGAGTTTAAAATATATCCGTTTGAATTTAGGAATTCTAACTAATATATTTTGGGGACAATTGTTATGGGTGGTTTTCTAAACCCATATCCTGGAGTTATATCCTGATTTTATTATTTCTGATTATGACCAGGATACCAAATCAGGATATTAGTAACATCCTGATGCAATATCCGGGCAGTTACTAATTATTCACGTGCAGGTTATGGCTGCAGGCTTATAACGTTTGTTATGGGTGAAATTCTGAGCCCATGTCCTGACACTATATCTTGATTTTATGATAGCTGATTACGATCAGGATACTAGACCAGGATATTGGTAACATCCTGAGGCAGTATCCTGACTATTACTAACAATTTGCGTGTAAACATTGGTTACAAGGGACTAACGTTCATGAGGACCAAGTCATCCTGAAGACCCGCTCATATTGGTTAGGATAAGGACGTTGATGGCGGAAAAATAGCTCTTGTAACGGACAACATTGAAGAAAGGCGTATTTTATAGATGCTGGTCAATGCTATTAATGTTGTAACGGTTATGGAAGTTTAAATCCCAGATTTACAGTTAATATGCGCGTAGAGAACGAGTTAAAACAGCCCCCCAACGTTCAGAAGGGCATATTCCAAGTATCCCGGATTTTTAGCATAATATCCCGGATTTTTAGCATAGTTAGTTATTTCCTTTTACTATATAAAGGAATGTACGGATCATAGGAACACACAACTTTCACACCGATTTCTCAAACACTCTTGCTCTCTACTAGCTGCAATCACTCACAAACACTCACACTTGTACCGAAATCACATTGTAACACTTAGTTGATCCGCATCATATCCTGCACCGTATCCTGGTTATTCAAGCAATAAGAAGAACAAGGCAGCCGACGATTGTCAGCTCCCGAGGTTTTATGCCGGAGATCTAGATTGATCAAGGGCTTTCCTCGTACATCACGTGTCAACTTTTACATTTTTGCTCATTGTTTGATTATAGATACAGCTCGATATCCTGAGCCGTATCTTGATAACTGTTCTTGCAAACTAACAAACCAACATATTTTTCAAAAAAGTATTACTAGCACACTAGCTCACAAAATTAATTTGATCACTTAATTGCTTAGGTAATTTTTGACCAAAACAATTTGGCACCCACCGTGGGGCAAGTGGTGCTATTTCTACTAAATGCTTTTGCAAAATCGTTACTTGGTTTTCTATTTTCAAAACTTTTTGCTACACTATTTTCAATGGCCTCGAGATCAAACATGAGCTCTTCTACCATGTCTGCCACAACCTCTGCAACAATTAGTTCGGTGCTTCCACCACCTCCTCCTAGAACGCAAGCCTCTTCACAAGGAACTAAAATTCATGTGGCTCAGGATGTTATTCCCACTCAGAATATTCAGGGATCTGGTCCTGTTTTGGCCTATAATGAAGAAATTCTAACTTTATTTGGTAGTGTACAGGAACAAATGAGGCAGCAGCATAAGACCAACCAAATGCTGATAAGAGAGATACAACTCTTGAAATCCAACTCAAGCAGGCCCGCTGAGGATACTGTCCCTCCCTTGCAACCAAGAGCTTTAAACTTCAGTTCTGCAGTATATACTGAGGATAACAGGGGAAATATTGTGCCTAGCCATTCCCAGAGTCATATTCCTGAGATACCCTTTTAGGTTAGGGTGTCAACTATGAGAAGTTCAGGATATGCTTCAGGATATGGCCAGAATCCTCAGATTGGTAACTTGTCTGTTAACACTAGTATTCCTGTTACTAATAATCTTGGATCATTGCAGGATGCAGGTGTGACATCAGCGATAACCAGAGAGCTTCAAAAGTTGAAGGATATGATATCAAGTGTGCCTGGGATAGTGCAGCCTATACCAGAAGTATCCCGGGATAGCCACAACATATCTCGCTTTGCTCACCCCATTTGTGATGCAGAAATCCCAAAGAGATTCCAGACTCCTAACATGAAGCTGTATGATGGGACGACGGATCCTGAGGAGCATATTGCCCAGTATAGGGAGAGGATGGAGATTAACCCCATCCCGCTGGATCTTAAAGAAGCGTGCTTGTGCAAGGGCTTCAGCTCTACTTTAACAGTATCAGCCTTGAAATGGTTTCTAAATGTTCCACCACATTCAATTACATCATTTGCTCATTTAGTTAATTTGTTTAATAGTCAGTTTTCTTGCAGTAGAAGCTTTTAAAAACTGACAAGTGACCTCTATAGGATAACACAGGGACCTCAAGAATCCCTAAGGGATTATGTGAACAAATTCAGCAGGGAATCCTTGGACATCCCACACTTTGATGTGGCTACAACAGTCCAAGCATTCAAGATGGGACTACAAAAGGATTCCCAGTTTTATCAAGATCTTGTGATGAATCCTTGCAGGAACTTGGACGAAGCTCAAAATAGGGCCTTGAGATATATCAGGCTGGAAGATGATAAGAAAATGCAAGAGAGGATGAATGCGTCCTCAACATATGAATCAACTAACAGGAAGTCAGAATCCTTATACAAACCATATCGTTCTAAGCCATATGGCAGGAATGATAGCAAGAAAGTGAACGCTGTTGAAAATGAGGATCCTGAGGAGTATCCTAAATTGTCAGAATATTGTTTTTCTGTTAATATACCTAAACTAATGTATGCTATGCAGGGTTTGGGAGATAAAGCGAGGTGGCCCAGAAAGAACCAGCAAAAGGCTGATTGGAAGGATAAATCCAAGTGGTGTGCCTTCCATGAGGATTTTGGACATGTTACGGAAGATTGCATATCCTTGAGGAAGGAAATAAGCTACCTACTAAGCAAAGGATATCTGAAGGATCTTCTGGGCAGAAAGAAGAATAAGGGTCAGGATATTGAGAAGGATCCTGAACGAGCAGCATCACCTCCCGCCGACGCCAAGATAATTAACTTTATTTCAGGAGGGTCCGATATCTGCGGAACTTCTTATTCTGCAGTAAAAGACATGCAAAGGAGGCTAAGTCCGAAAGGGGAAATAAGCCAACCAGGATATCGACCCTCACGACTGATAAAGTGATCACATTCGATAGTGATGACAGGGATACTGTCCAGGATCCTCTCCATGATGCTTTGGTAATAAGTTTATATGTTGCTAATCATTTTGTGCACAGGATACTGGTGGATAATGGTAGCTCCGTCAACATTATTCAACTAGAAACGCTGAAAAGGATGAATGTTTCCCCGATGGATATCACTTCAAAATCCACTGTGCTTGTTGGGTTCAGCGGAGAAGCCAGGAATACTGTGGGAGAAATAAAGTTGCCTGTGTATGTTGAAGGGGTCAACTCAACGCAACGCTTTTGTATCATGGACTCCTTATCCTGCTACAATATTATATTGGGTAGGCCATGGATCCATGATATGAAACCTGTGCCATATACCTATCACCAGTGCATCAAGATCCCTACCCCTTGGGGGGTTGTCAAGGTGGAAAGTGATCAACAAGAAGCTAAGGAGTGTTACTCATCCTCGATGAAATCCTCAACCAAGCCCAATGCAGCAAAGCAATTAAAGATGCTAGCCCAGTATATCGTGGAGGCTTCAGAGCAGGATGTAAAGAAAATTATCCTGGATCAGGATAATCCAGATATCTCGGTGCTTGTAGGAGCCAATATCCCTCAGGATATTGAAAATCAGTTAACTAACTTTTTGAAATGCAGGATGTCAACATTCTCATGGAAGCATGAGGATATGACAGGTATTTCTAAGGATATTATAACTCACAAGCTTGGAATTGACAGGTCTTTCAAGCCTATCCAGCAAAAGAGAAGGAAGTTTGCTCCAGAACGAAACATAATTATTCAAGAAGAGGTTGAAAGACTATTGAAATCCAAGATGATCAGGGAAGTCAAATTTCCCAAGTGGCTAGCAAATGTGGTCGTGGTTCAAAAGAAGAATGGGAAATGGAGAGTTTGTGTAGATTACAAAGACTTGAACAAAGCATGTCCTAAAGACCCATTCCCTCTGCCTCATATAGACTTGATGGTGGATGCCACTGCTGGTCATGAGATGTTAACCTTCATGGATGCATCCTCAGGATTCCAGCAGATCCAAATGGAACCTTCAGACCAGGAGGATACTGCTTTCATGACACCAACATGTATTTACTGTTATACTGCTATGCCTTTTGGTTTGAAAAATGCAGGTGCAACGTACCAGACATTGGTGAACATGATGTTTAAAGACAAACTGGGGGACACCATGGAGGTGTACATTGATGATATGGTAGTCAAATCCAAGAAGGCTGAGGATCATCTCTAGGATATTAAAGGAGCATTTAATATCCTGGACCAGTACAATATGAAACTAAATCCTGCCAAGTGCCATTTTGGAGTGGGGGCAGGAAAGTTTTTAGGATACATGGTGACTAAAAGGGGTATAGAAGCAAGCCCGGAACAAATTAAAGCTATCTTGGACATCAAGTCACCTTCAAATATGAAAGATGTACAAAGATTAATGGGACGAGTAGCAGCGTTAAACAGGTTTATATCAAGATCCTCGGAAAAATGCAAGGAATTCTGTGATATCCTGAAGAAGAATAAGAAATTTGAATGGGGAGAAAAGCATGAAGCAGCCTTGCAGGAGCTGAAGCAATATATTTCAACCGCACCACTGATGATGAAGCCTGAGGATGGTGAACCATTATCCTTGTATCTTGTAGTATCAGGGAATGCAGTAAGTGCTATTTTAGTCAAGGATCACAAAGGTCAGCTGTATCCTGTCTATTATGTTAGTAAAAAGTTTATTAGATGCTGAAACTAGATATTCTCATCTAGAGAAAATAATATTAGCCCTAGTTATGGCATCAACTAAGCTTAGACATTATTTTGAGATGCCTAGGATTCATGTTAAAACTAATTATCCTGTTAAAAATGTGCTTAGGAAACCCGAGATGTCGGGTAGAATGGCTAAGTGGTCAGTAAAATTAAGTGCCTATGATCTAATATATGAACCTAGAAATGCCATAAAGTCTCAGGCTTTAGCTGACTTTGTGGCTGATTTCAGTAGTGATATTCAAAATGAAGTAGACCTAGAAGTGCAACAACTAGGGGAAAACTTAGAATCCTGGACATTACATACTGATGGTGCATCCAACATAAGAGGTGTAGGATTAGGAATACTACTAAAATCGCCACAGGAGGACATATTACCCCAGGCTATTAGATGTGAATTTCCTGCCACTAATAATGAAGCTGAGTATGAAGCTCTGATAGCAGGATTAGAATTGGCTAAAAACATGAATATTAGATGTTTACAAGTATATGTTGATTCCTTGTTGATTACTAACCATTTCAATGGATCTTATGCAGTAAAAGGTAGAAAGTTAGCTGAATATCTTGAAATTGTTAAAAAATTAGCAGGAGATTTCGAATTTTTTACACTTGAACAAGTACCAAGAGAAAAGAATGCTGAAGCTGACGCTCTAGCAAACTTAGGATCTACTGTCAGGATACCGAAGGGAACTCAGATACCAATAGTGCATATCTTGTATCCTACAATGGAACATTTCAAATCTCAGGATAAAGAAGTAGCATGTATCCAGGATCCAGGTGATGGATATCCTGAGAGGGATCCTGAATACTAGATGACTCCAATTGTGAAGTATCTTCATGAAGGAGATATCCCAAAGGATTCAAATCCTAAGGCTTTTAGGATGAAGGTATCTCGTTTTACTATTATAAATAATGTTTTGTATAAGAAATCCCTTGCAGGTCCGTACCTAAGGTGCTTGGAAGATCCTGAAACCAATGAGGTACTTCAGGATATACACGAAGGAGACTGTGGCAACCATACTGGGGGCAGATCTCTGTTCTTGAAGGCGTTGAGAACAGGATATTACTGGCCGACCATGAGAAAGGATACCGCGGAGTATGCTCGGAAATGCGATGCATGTCAAAGACACGACAACATCCTGCATCAGCCTGCAGAACCATTATATCCTATCGTATCCCCTTGGCCGTTTATGAAATAGGTATGGATATAGTAGGAAAGCTTCCAAAGGCTCTAGGAGGAAAGGTTTTCATGTTGGCAATAACGGATTATTTCTCCAAGTGGGTTGAAGCAGAAGCCTTTGTCCAAGTTAGAGATCAAGAAGTGGTATCCTTCATAAAGAGGAATATCCTGACAAGATTCGGAGTACCGGCCGAGATAATTTGTGATAATGGATCCCAATTTATCAGCAAAAGAACTACTGATTTTTGCAAAAGTTGGGGAATTAAGATGATCACGTCAACACCAGTGCATCCTCAAGCAAATGGACAAGCAGAATCCTCGAACAAGATAATCGTCAACAACTTAAAGAAGAGGTTAGGTGCCAAAAAAGGAAAATGGGCAGAGGAACTACCATTTGTCCTATGGGCTGATAGAACAACTATGAAGAATGCTACTGGGCAAACCCCATTTTCTTTGGTATTTGGGGCAGAAGCAGTGATCCCGACAGAAATGGTGATACCGACAGCTAGATCAAGCCTACGGGATCCTGAATCAAATCCTAAAATCTTATGTC
>JARYGA010035130.1:0-47177 GCA_030545235.1 Helianthus tuberosus | reverse complement strand
AAAGTGACGTCTAACAAACTAACAACCTATAACCACTGTTCCTATATAGACACTGCTAATCTTAACCACTGACTATATATATAAAATAGATGACACACTAAACTACTGCTTTCTCCTTTCATCAGTGCTTTCCTCAAGGTTGATCAGTCCTTGGGTGGGCAGTGCTTGAGTCTTCAACAGCGCTTAGAGAACAACAGTTGATGGGACAACAATGTTTAAACTTCAACAGTCTTTAAGGTCTTCATCAGTTCTTAAGGGCAGTGGCTGTTGTATACGATCAGTGGATAGAGGACATTTGATGTTTCAAATCACTTTCAAGGGGAAAGTTCTAGTGTAAACAGCTGCTTATTGTGAATCCACTGTCATGATCCGGTTTTGGCTTTCATTATATGTTCCTCTGGTAGGGTTCAATCCCAACAATGGGTTTGGTCGGCTTACTTTGGTGTGGTCGGGTCATGCAATGATATAAACGTTTTTGAACAATCTCCGTTGTTAGAGGAGTGAATTTCTGGCAAAGCTCCAAAAGCGTCGTTTTACGCAAATGGAAACTACTACCCTCATGGATATTATTTGAGAGATGGAATTTATCCTAGGTATTCGATTTTCGTGAAGACGTTTAGTGATCCTATTGATGAAAAAAGAGCATACTTTAAAAAGGTTCAAGAGTCTTCACGAAAAGACATTGAGAGATGCTTTGGGGTTCTTAAACAACGCTGGCAATATTTGAAAAATCCTTGTCGTGCATGGAGCAAGCAAAAAATGAGAGATGCTATGTACGCTTGTATAATCATGCACAACTTGATTTTGAAAGACGAAGGAAAGGCTATATGCCAGAATTATGTGCCAGAAGCCGTTCAAGAGGAGCATCCACAGGCGTCAATGGAAGAAAGAGTGAAGAATGCGTGAGAGTTGCGTTACGAACCGTACCATTCCGAGTTAATGGTTGATTTGGTACAACACGCATGGTCGGTTCGGTATGTACCACCTGAGGGTGAGGAAGAAACGGAGGACGAGGAAGACGAAGTTGGCGAGGGTGAAGAAAGCGAAGACGAAAACTAGTGTTTTTTTTTTTTAATTTAGTCGGATTTTATTTTTTTCTATTTCTAGTATTGTATTTTTTTTATTTCAAGTAGTGTAATTTTTATTTTAAATTAATGAAGATTTTTATGTTTTAAATTAAAAAAAAATTGTGAAATGATTGCATGGGCGTTATTGGGCATTATTCCCACTACGGCACTTTTGCAATAACCCCCAATAATGCCCCATGCTGACTGGACTGCCACGTGTCGCAAAACGCCCCATGGTGGGGGCGTTATTGAGGTAAACCACTACACATGGTCTAATAGCATATAGGGTTAAGAAATCGTGGGTATGATCGGTGATCGGAAGATATGATTCCGGCTTTGTGGTGTAACATTGATATTTTTTGAACTCTTCTAAGCAGGGCCGGCCCTGAGAATTCGTGTACCCTGTTCGAGCTCGAAAAAATGTGCTCTTAGGCCTTAACGAAATTGGGTATTTGGCTCACTAAAAGGCTAAACATAATGCCAAATGGGTTAATAACTAATCTAAACTATAAGAATAGTTTGTAAGGGATCATGTTGGTGTTTGCATTGGTGTACCTTATTAAAAAAATATTTTACATATAAATATCGGATTTTTTTTCTTAAAAAAACGTGCCATTCGAAATATCGGACCCTGGCCAGTGGTCCTCTCCGCCGACCCTAGGGCCGGCCATGCTTCTAAGCAATACTTGTGTCAGTTTTTATCCATTCGTGAAATGATCTCAACTCTTTCATATAACGGATTAAATTAAAAATGTTTATGAAATGGTCTCAAATCTTTCTTCATATAACGGATTAAATTAAAAAAGTGTACTACCAGCTGTAGGAATTATACATTACATTATATACATTTCCAAAACTAGGGTTAAATTGTAATGAAGACTTGATTTAAGAAACTAACTGAATTCATATGCATGGTATGGAGTTTCTACAAGGTATTTATTTCTATCCAATTCCAAGGACTTTATTCTCTTTTCTTACTTGAACTACCTGAAATATTATTCTGCATATAAAATTAACGATCATAAATAAAATAGATGTGAAATGTAGCACTTTAACTTGTAATCGGATAACATGTCACGTTTATAAAATAAAATATGTCATAATAATAACTTTTGTTTTGATAAAGAACACAAACATTTAACTAATATAGCGAGAAGTAAGATCAGTACCGTCTCCGAAAATCACAAAGTTTTTTGACCATGTCCGAGATAAAAAATTTGGGTACTATTTGCAAATCTTCATATAATATAAACTAATCAATCAATCAATCAAATAGATAAATAATAAAAACTCATAATACTACGATAATTGTTATGAAATAGATAAAACAAATTAACAAAAATAGTGTAGTAAAAAATGATCAAATAATCGAACCTTGTAAAACCCGTTCGGATCTTCCAATGATATCAAACTTTACTTATGAAGGTGCGGAAAACAATCATAAGATGATTCAAGAACTAAGAATGAAATAACACAAGAATAACTAATAAAACAAACCGAAATCTTGCATTCAATGATCAAGCAAAGACTGATACAAGACTTCAACCACAACCGGTTCCTTGTGTCCTTTGTGTCGCCACTAATCAACTCATCAACCACCTCTACACATCAATTGAGGTTTGTTTAAATACAAAACAACTAGGCTATACCCTAGGCCCATTGCGACACAAGTCCACTAACCCAAATACTAACAAAACCGACCCAAACATGTAAACTAAACATAAACATAATCAACCCTCAAACTAAGCTAACCTACATGAATAAACCTTCAGGTTCCAACAATCTCCCCCTAGGTTTATGCATGCAGGTTCTTGACACTTTAACCTTCACGATCACCTTGCAACCGATCCTTAATACCACCGAAACCCTTTGTATGAATATGAATAGATGCTGTAACAGCTTTAGTCCAAGCTTTTGCAATTTCTTCATATTTCTCAGTAGCTCTAATTTGATGACGAGCTAACACTTCTAAATCTTCATGAGCAACATTCAGTAAATCAATCTGATCCACCAAGCGAAAACACACATCATCATCACAAACAATCACTGCCTGCCCTAAGCGCTCATCATAAGACCAAAAATGTAGAGACTTCAGAGCACCCTTTGGTATCTTTTTCACCAATGGAATCACCTTCTCTTTGTCAGTTACAGGCCAGCGCACAATCTTCATTCGCTTGTTCGTATATGGATCTCTAATGCCTTTAGCTGGTTTAACAATGGACTCTGCAGTACGCATTGAAGGAAAGCCCTTAAGAACCTCCCTCTTCAACCTTTCGAAAAACCTATATCCAACTCCTCCAGGCTTATCATCTACATAAGGTGCTATAGACAAGTCTGTCAAGTCCACTTTAGTAAATGACTGAAACTGGCCTGGATGTTTGTACCACTCAACAGGTCCAATTTTCCTTTTTATCCACCATCTTTTGCGATAATGATCATAACCCCAGCTAACTACACCAGAACGATTTCCAACCTTATCATAGAGAGTTTCACCAACATCCATTAAATGATGAGTTGCATGAGCATCATCATCGTCTGGATTTAGATTCCGATTCTTCATAACTACAAACTCTCTCTTCTTCTTGATTCTTTCAGCCTTCTCTTTGTCTGCAACAGGATCAATAACTCTTCTAAAGTATTGTTCCATAGCAGCACCTCTTTCAGCATCATCCTTTTCAAAAGCCCTTTTCCTGTTTTCAACTTCGGTTGGATCTGAGAACTCCTGTCCAAATTTCTTCTCCAACTTTCCACGTAAGTCATACACCATATTAAACAACAAACTAACATCTCCTTGAAGCTGCTCAATCTGTTGATCTTTCTTCACAACCGTATCTTCAAGTTGAATAATCTTTGCATCTTTATGAATTGAATCTTGCTCAAGAACAATCATTCTTTTCTTCATATCTCTCATGCTAATAAATTCATCTTCATCACTCGAATCATCATCAAATGGCATTCTAAATGGCTCTTCAGGTCTTTTACCACTTGAACTACTAGGCATATCAATATTAACTCTAGAAGAACCTGCAACTTCAGTAGCACTAGGTAACGTTGTATCAACAGTGGTATCACCATCAATACTAGTAACCTGAACATCATCAGTAGTGATAACCATATCAGTTCTTTCAGTATCAGAATCAAAATCAAAGATGTCTGCAGTAGCGGTGGTGGTATCGGTGACATTCTTCTCAAACTCGAAGTCATAAAGACCTTCATCATCATCATCAGTAATTACGGGTTGATCTTTGCTATGCTCAATATACATTCCGAGCCGAGGATCCCTCCTTTTCCGCTTCAATGGCATGGAATCAAAATCCTTTGGGTTTTCACTAGGCTTTTCACTTGACACTGAAAGATCAGAAGGAGGATTTCCCATCTTATCAGTTACAGATTTTAATAACAAAGCCAAACTTTCAGCAGTAATCACGGGTGGAACAGCAGAAACAGCAGTATCAACTTCAGCTTCAGGAGGAAGCTCTTCATCTTCACCAGAATCACACATAATCTCAACGCCTTCATCGTCAGAGTCTATTGTTAAAATCTCTGTCTCAGGCTGATCTTCAGCATCCATATGAACATCATGTTCTTCAGCAACAATAGCACTTGCAGGTACACTATGCACTGAAACAGATTTTGCTATTACTGGATTTTCACTAACATCTTCCGTCTCTGCAAACTGACCAAATTTCTCCAACTCAATCAAACCTTCAAACTTTTTCTCAGTTCCTTTCTTTGAGGTGAGAGCACCAAAACATGAAGGACCCATAGGCTTTAATTCCAACGTATTACCAGATCTCTTCAATTCCGGATAACACTCATTCAAAATCATCTGCACAAATCTTGGATACATAAGAAACTTATCCTTTCGAAGCCCAATTGCATTTCTCTTCATTGCTTCCAAGATATATCTTGAATAATTAAACGGCTCATTTGTAATCACACACATCAAAGCAGCAGACTGAGTAGTATTCAACTGATCAATTCCCCCTCTATTTTCTGTCATGCACAAAAGAAACATATGCAGCAACAGACGCCAGTATGGATGCACAAACTTCTTTACCAAGGGAGGAAACTTTCCTTCGTAGCTTAAACGAGGTAGAATTGCTTCCACTGTTCCAGCAGGAAGTTCTATAGGATCTGTTTCCTGATCATTAAACCTTAACACATCTCTAATCATCTGCTCGGTCACTATAACTTTCGTCTCTTGAATCTCAGCAACTATAGCTCCCTTTCCTTCAATGATTTCAACGTTAGCAGTCTTCCAAAAGTCTCGAATAAGATCTTTATAAACAACCGGATTCTCACGAAGAGCATGAACAATCCGGCAACTATTCAAGCCTTTCATCAATGACGCGTACAGCTGCTTGTGTTTCTCTGGTGGAGGAGCCAAATATCCGACTTGATTGTGTGAAGATATAAATTTCAAATCCATTTTCTGCACACAACACAAATCAAATAAGTTTCCAACTTTCGAATATAACAGTGATAAAAATAAAAAACTAAACCAAACACTGTTACTGTTCACTCGAGACCATGAGTCGCAACCAAAAGGTCTCGAGTCGAAACCAGTTGTCTGCGAGTCGCAACCATGAGTCGCAACCATGAGTCGCAACCATGAGTCGCAACCATGAGTCACAATCATGAGTCGCAACTGACCAACATTGAGTCGCAACCATGAGTCGCAATCTTGATGTTGCGACTCGTAACCACTGGTTTCGAGTCCTAAGTGTTCTTGATTGCGAGTCAACATCTTCAAAACTTCATCGGAAACATCATCGGAATCTTCAAATCCTCATCGGAATCTTCAAAACTTCATCGGAATATTCAACAAACATTCATAATTCCTGCAAAACTTGAATGATGACGTCATTATACCTTGATGATTAACGAATCAGATTGCGAATCGCAACCGGAAACCAGTCGGAACTGTTGATGATCACCGGATTCTTGAGAGAAAAAGAGAGAATTGATTGCGAGTGAACAAGGTTATGACTCGTAACCTCCCTTTTATACTCAACATTTATCATGGGCTTGGGCCTTGTGGACTTGGGCTTAAAACAGATTTATCAAGCAATTTTTTTAACCCATTTCAAAAACTGATTTAATTTTAATAAAAATTATCCATTAAACCTTTTGAGCAATGTTTGCAAAATAAAAACCTAAAAAACAAAACAAATAATAAATATTATTTACAAAATAAACTTAGGAAATTTGCATAGATACTCAGGGATCAAATCACAAGGTTTCGGGCTTGACTTCACTTATCAACACTGATCTACTACTGGATGATCTAGACAATTGCCAGTATATTTGTCCCCTTAAACTCATCTCCCTAGACCTTTTCCATATAACTGCCTGTAACTCATTTTATCATGTTTTGTTATTTTAACAATGAACACCCAAACAAATACTAATCAATTCTCGGAATTATGCACAGCACACTCTATCATGCATGTAGTGTCCCTACCACATATTTCACAAGTCCAATCCAAATCTCTGAAATCTTAACTGGGAATAGATTGAGAAGAGAACAGAATAGATCTTGAGCAGAGATGGTGTAATATACAAATCAAATGAGTTTTCTCAATTTGATATAGGTTTCATGGGTTTCTTTTGGGCACTTGAGGGCCTCTTTCGGGTGTTAATTGATCTACAGATCGACAACGTACAGCTAGGTCAGCATGTATCTGGATGCAGCAAAAGCTGACGTTGCCTAGCACCTCCAGGTCAGCATATATCTGGATGCAGCAGAGGAGGTACACGACTTTTTCAGAGAAGATTTCAGAGTCAGACCAAAATTGTGTGTATCAGGACAACATACAGACATTCAAATAGAAATGAGCTAATTCCAAGTGATTTTCTTTTCTGAGGTCATGTACTCTTTTAGTTCTGAACAGAAACAGCCAATGTTTCCAGTCTTAAGGATAGAGCCTACCAACACATCATACTAGAGTCAAACTATTTCGATACTGGTCTTACATGAGTCAGCCCTTGACCATAATGTGAAAATTCATTTCATTTCCCAGTCCTGCCACACCTCTTTTTGTATTTTTAAATTTTTAATGTTTTTGTATTTTTCTATTTTTTTTAATGTTTTTGTATTTTTCAAAATTTCTCCCCCTAAATTTGAGCATAAATAAAAACTACCTAAGAATAGAAAACTTTATGAACAAATTTACCTACGAAAAACAAAACAAAAAAAACATGCTCAATCAGTAAAACGGATCATTTTTAGAAAATCCACAAGCACTCTGAATTTCGAGCTGCTGACAGGTTTAGTGAACAAATCAGCAGCATTTGCATCTGTGTCGATTTGTTCAAGAGTAATAAGACCTCTGTCAAAACAGTCTCGGATAAAATGAACTTTAATATCAATGTGCTTGGTTTTGGAGTGAAAGACAGGATTTCGAACAATTTGTATTGCAGCATCATTATCGCAGTAAATAGTAGTGTTAAGATAAGTCAAACCATAATCCTGCAATTGATGTTGCATCCACACCACTTGAGAGCAAGAAGCAGAAGCAGCAACATACTCGGCTTCAGCTGTAGATATCGCCACTGTTTGTTGTTTCTTGCATTGCCAAGAAATGAGCCGATCACCCAAAAATTGACATCCCGCAGATGTAGATTTCCTGTCACTGTCAGTACCTCCAAAATTGCTGTCAGAGAAAGCAAACAAGTCAAAATTGGAATCCCTCGGATACCACAGGCCAAACCGAGGTCGGCCTTTAAGATACCGAAAGATCCTTTTAACAGCAGTAAGGTGAGAAGTTTTAGGATTAGCCTGATAGCGTGCACAGTTGCAAACAGTAAACATAATGTCCGGACGGCTAGCTGTGAGATACAGCAATGACCCGATCATGGACCTATATTGACGTTGATTGACAGACTCTCCTTCTTCATCTTCAGTCAATAGTGGTCTCTCTGCCATAGGTGTTTCAGCAGGCTTTGCGTCCGTGAATTTGAATTTTTCCAGCACATCATCCACATACTTCCCTTGATGAACAAGAATTCCTTGTGAACTCTGCTTGACTTGTAGACCCAAAAACAGTGTCATTTCCCCCAGAGCACTCATTTCAAACTTCTTTTTCATAACTCTCTCGAATTCCTTGCAAAGATCCTCACTTGTAGATCCGAAAATGATATCATCAACATAGATTTGAACCAAGATTTGATCACGTCCTACCTTCTTGATAAACAGAGTCTGGTCTATGGTGCCACGCGTATACCCATGAGCCAACAGATGCTCTGTTAGTGTGGCATACCAAGCTCGAGGAGCCTGGTGTAACCCGTACAGCGCCTTGTCTAGCTTGTAAGCGTATTCAGGATGATCTGGATGCACAAACCCTGGTGGCTGCTCGACAAAAATTTCCTCCTTCACATCTCCATAGAGAAACGCGGTCTTGACATCCATCTGATAAACAGTGAATCCCATGTATGACGCGTAAGCCAAAAAGATCCGGATGGCTTCAAGTCGTGCAACCGGAGCATATACTTCATCATAATCCAGTCCTTCAATTTGTCTAAATCCCTGAACCACCAGCCTTGCTTTGTTTCGAACAATGACTCCTGCAGAATCCTGCTTGTTTCGAAATACCCATCTAGTTCCAAGCTTACGTTTTCCTGTTGGCAACTTGACGAGCTTCCATACTCCAAGTTTTTCAAACTGGTTCAGCTCTTCGTGCATAGCATCTACCCAGCCAGGTTCCTGCAAAGCTATATCAATAGTTTTAGGTTCGATTTGAGAAAGATAACAAGAATATAAGCAAGTGTTAATGGTTCCTGATTGACTCCTGGTCAAAATTCCTGCATTTACAGGACCAATCACATTTTCGATTGGGTGATTTCGCTGAACGCTCGTAGGTATGGCTAAATCAGGTACAATCTCCTCTTCAGTGGTGGTGTTGCTAGACTCCCCCTCATTAGGTGCTGTAGTAGTGTGAACTACAGGAGAAGTGACAACACAATCCTCAGGAATTGGTTCAGGAAATAAAACAGAGTCACTTGTTGATGCACCCTCAGGAGATCGATTGACCGTCGGAGTTGGTGTAGGATGTTGCGTAAACACCATTCCCGGTGGATCAATGGTATGATGCCTCACGTTGTCTTGCATCTGTGCTTCGTCTTCCGTATCTTCAAACGACAATGGTTGTTTGGGAATAGACACACCTGCAACTGAAACATCACTTGACAAAATGTTAAATGATTTAAACAGAGCAGAATAATCGTATAACCATTCTGGACCAACTCTAGCGTCCGTAGCATTCTCTTCAAGCCATTCAATGTTGCACGACTCGACGACCTTTTTAGTTACTTTGTTGTATACCCTATAAGCAGAGCCTTTAGCATATCCAACAAAGTAACATTCGTCACCTTTGACTTCAAACTTTCCGTTGGAGTCCATTAGTAATAATACACATGGACAACCAAAAATACGAAAGTGTGAAACCGAAGGTTTATGTCCTTCCAGAATCTCATAAGGGGTTTTCATGTGACGTTTGTTTACTAAAGCATGATTCTGGATATAACAAGCCGTGCTAACTGCCTCAGCCCAAAAGAAGCTAGGAAGCTTTGAATCAGCCAGCATAGTACGCGCAGCTTCAATGAGAGTACGATTCCTTCTTTCAGCCACTCCATTTTGTTGTGGAGTTCGAGGCGCACTGAACTGACGATCGATTCCCTTATCAATGCAGAAAGTATCCAAAGTAACGTTCTTGAATTCTGTCCCATTGTCTGATCGAATAGCCTTCACCTTAGTACTCGCTTGATTTTCAGCCAAAGTAATGAATTGTTTTACCAAGACAGCAGTTTGAAGAAGTACCGTGAACCTGCTTGAAAGACAAAGACTGAAGAAGAAAAGAGCTGCTGAGAATCCTCCTCTCACATTCTTTTTAACATGATTTTCAAGCAAAGCTGATCGAGATCCTGATATGAAGCTAACCACAAAAGCTGAAGAAAGAGACCCAGTGCTGAGAGTTCAGAAGTCAAGAACTTCCACAACATCTGCAGCATAGAGACAACCATAGACTTCGTTGAAGACGTTGCTGAATTCATGGTATGAAGACAATTTGATGGCATCAGTCTAGGGGGAGATTGTTAGGCCCTAAAGTGTGAGACTGACGCATCAAATTAACACAACGGGTTATGGTTACGAGTTGCGACTCGAGAGAATTAGTTGAGACCGTGGTGATTGAAGGTTGCGACTCGAGAACTCGGTTGCGACACGGGAACTTCGGACTCGGAACCGTGGTTGCGAGTCAAATGAGTCGAAACCAAAGCAGGACGAATCGAAACCAAAGCAGAATGAGCCGAAACCGTAGATGGTTGCGAGTCGAAACCGTAGATGATTGCGAGTCGAAACCAAACAGGATGAGCCGAAACGGTGGTTGCTACTCGAGACCTTGAAGAAGCTGAATGGAGGTTGCGAGTCGAGACTGTGAATATGTTGAGGAGCCGAGACCAGTTGAAGGCTATGTCCTCGGTTGCGACTCGAAATCAGCAGAGATGATTACTCGAGACCTCAGAGGATAACTGATATGAAAAAGATGATGACTCTAAACCTTCTAGAAAGATGAGACTCGAAAACAGATAATGATGAAAATTGATGAGCTGTTGTATATAATAATAATATATGGAAAGTATTAATAACTCAACAACTCTCCACCGAAATCTTTGGGAATTTTTAAATCAAGATATTTTTGGGAAAATAAAGAGATTATGTCTATTCTATAAACAGACTTTTTCAAAATTTAAACACCAAAATATACTAATTTTGATCAAAATTCGATGAACATAACCAAGAACACGAAGAACGCGATGAACGAAAATTCAAAATCTTGAATATTTGATATCACACCGAGCCTAGAAACAGGTTCTAACAGCTCTGATACCACTTGTAAAACCCGTTCGGATCTTCCAATGATATCAAACTTTACTTATGAAGGTGCGGAAAACAATCATAAGATGATTCAAGAACTAAGAATGAAATAACACAAGAATAACTAATAAAACAAACCGAAATCTTGCATTCAATGATCAAGCAAAGACTGATACAAGACTTCAACCACAACCGGTTCCTTGTGCCCTTTGTGTCGCCACTAATCAACTCATCAACCACCTCTACACATCAATTGAGGTTTGTTTAAATACAAAACAACTAGGCTATACCCTAGGCCCATTGCGACACAACTCCACTAACCCAAATACTAACAAAACCGACCCAAACATGTAAACTAAACATAAACATAATCAACCCTCAAACTAAGCTAACCTACATGAATAAACCTTCAGGTTCCAACAAACCTACTTACTAAGCGAATAGTGTGGTTCTTCTAGGATTTTTTAAAGCAAAGCTCTCGATCAACTCCTTGTAATCCATAGTATCTAATATTTCACTTTCAATAGAAATTGTCGTCACCCATTTAGCCTTTCTTATGACATTGTAGAACGTAAATATGTCTACTCTTCAACAACTTCAACTTTGAGAAACTTCTTTCTGCCGATGCCACGGTTACCGGAATTGTCAACAACACTTTATATACATTTATAGCATTAGGATAAGTAGTACTGCGTTGGAAGATATAGTCTAAAACATCAACAGGGTTGTCAATATGTCTCGATAAAAATGTATTAATCAACTTCAACTCCGTATACAATTCTTTAGCATCAATATCGGAATCTCCTTGATACTTCAATGCATCTTGAAGGCGCTAACAACACTCCTTAAGCTTGGCTTCATCAAGAGTCTTCAACTTTTTAGGAAACAAAAACCCAAATACTTTTTCGAATTTTTTTGTATTGTTCAAATCTTGTTTCAAGTGAAAAAATAGCTTGATCAACAATACATAAAAAATAATTTACTCTAAAATCCTCCTCGGGTGAAAATGTTACTTCCTCTACACTTGACGATTCATCAAATTGTTTTTTCCTATATATCATGTTTTTTTACGGAATTCCGCATTAACACCTATTTCATTTGCAATTTCTCTAGCTTCATCAAGCACCTTAGAGAACCCCACTTCTCTATAATTATGAAAGAATTTAATTAATTTGTCCACTTCATCAATAGCAACATCAAGAACATCTTTTGATTGCAATCGTTTGCTCACCACATTCACCATTGATAATAATTCAAACCAAATGACAATTTGTGCCAAAAATTCAAAATCACCAAGTTCATACTCTTCTAATGATTTAGCTTCACTTATGATTTTAGCATCTCTATTCGTCTCCCTAACTTCTCGCAAAGTTTTACTTACATCTCCAAGTTGATTTTTTATAGTCTTAATACTATCTATACGACTTTTCCAACGAGTTGTAGATAATGATTTAAGAGTTAATCCTTTAACACTGTCTTTCAAAAATTTCCACCTATCAATAGAATGGGCAAAAACCGTTGTATTGTTCCAAAAACTCTTTAGACTTAGTAATTGTGTTAGCCATGTCACACAATGCTAGATTTATACTATGACAACCACAAGCACTATAGAAAACTCTAGGATTTGTTTCTAAAAATCTAGTTTGAACTCCTTTGTTTTTTCCTCTCATGTTCGCCCCATTATCGTATCCTTGACCACGCATATCACCAATATCAAGACCAAGCGACTCTAATTCCTTACATGTAACTTCAAGAAGTCCTAAACCCATGGTATCATCAACAACCAAAAAACCTAAATATGATTCCTCAACGGTCACAGAACTAGAGTTAAAATTCACATACCTCACAATTATGGACATTTGCTCTTGGTGACTTGTATCAGACATTTAATCGAGGATGATGGAGTAATACTTTGCTTGCGTAACCTTCTTGATGATTTCGGTTCTAACTTTATCCCCTAATAATTGTATCAACTCGTTTTGAATATTGTGGCCAAGAAAGTGTACATGACACTCTTCATTCAAAACATGGCGCACATGTTCTTTCATAATAGGGTCAAACTCTTCCAACATCTCAACCAAACCCAAAAAGTTTCCATGGCCTTTTTTATAAAACTTCTCATTTGTCCCATGAAACGCTAAGCCATATTTTGCAAGAAATTTCACAATGAAACAATCCGTAAAATGACTTGTTTCCAATAATCTTTTTCTTTTTTAAATTGCTCATATGCCACTTTGTCAATTGTTTCTTTGCATTTCAACCTTTGGCGCAATTCAAACCATTCATTCATATTCTTGAAATTTTCTAAACCAACTTCATGTTCTTTAAGTCTACCACTAGCATGTCTCCAATCCTTATAACCTTCATCATCCAACCCACCTTTCGGATGCCCCGTTCTAAAAATTTTACAACAAAAACAATAAAGTTTGTCAAGTTTTTTCAAATACACTAGCCATTCTCTATCACACGTCTCCCTATTTGATAGAAGTCTAGTGTACGTGGTATTATAAAAATGTCTTCCAAATTTATCCAAGGGGGCCTTAACAACATCCATATCTCTTTTTGGACCTTTCGTAACCAACTCTTTAATCATGTCATTACTAATGTCACACCCCTTTCTAAGGTGGAAGCACGAGGTGTGATTCTGAAAGGTTCTCATTGCATACAATAAGTAAACATACTACATGAGTATAAAACAACTACAAATTGCCATTCATAGTTTAACCATTCAAAACAAAAGTTAAGTTTAAAGTTTACATCATAACAAAAGATAATTGTTTGCCAAGTTTACACTTCATTCCAAATCAAAGATCATGGTTTTGTTCGCTATATCTCCTCAAGGTGGCGTGATATAACAAACAAATCCATCAAAAGTAACAACGGAGCATACACACATGATAACTTCAAACATAAACAACATTCTTGAGCAAAGAGACCGCGCGCACATCAACTTAGTTTCCTGAAATACATGTAAGTTTCGAAAATCGTCAACAAAAGTTGGTGTGAATTCGTGCAGTTTTGTGTGAAAACATATGAGTAATAGTTGTAAGAATCATGGTATGTAACTGTAAAATGTAATTCAAAAATGTATTCTATAAATGTAAGGAGATTGAGATCGTTAATGTTTCGCGAGTACATTAACGTTTACCACGACAAAGGAAGCATCCAAACCATAGGCATTTTCCCTTCGATTTATGACTCGAGACACAAAAGCACTCTAGGCAAAACGTGGCCAAGTGTGTGGCTGCTTGAAACCCATTACATCTAACCTTTTGTTCTACAGTCTAGGTATATAGTTGATTAATGGTGCTTAAATCTCACCCTATTCGTCACATGATCTATACGTCATTCATTAGTTTTATTCTCTTTTCTTACTTGAACGGTTTTACCTGAAATATTATTATGCATATACAAATTAACGATCCTAAATAAAATAGATGTGAAATGTAGCACTTTAACTTGTAATCGGATAACATGTCATGTTTATAAAATAAAATAAGTCATAATAATAACTTTTGTTTTGATAAAAAAACACAAACTTTTAACTAATATAGCGAGAAGTACGATCCGACCGTCTCCGAAAATCACAAATTTTCTTTTTGGCCATGTTCGAGATAAAAAATTTGGGTCTTATTTGCAAATCTTCATATAATATAAACTCATCAATCATTCAATCAAATATATAAATACTAAAAACCCATAATACTGCGATAATTGTTATGAAATAGTTAAAACAAATTAACAAAAATAGTGTAGCAAAAATAATCAAATTATCTAACCTACTTGCTAAGCCAACAGTGTGGTTCTTCTAGCATTTTTTGAAGCAAAGCTCTCGATCAACTCCTTGTAATCCATAGTATCTAATATTTCACATTCAATAGAAATTGTCGCCACCCGTTTAGCCTTACTTGTGACATTGTAGAACGTAAATAGGTCTCTTCAACAACTTCAACTTTGAGAAACTTCTTTCTACCGATGCCACGTTTACCAGAATTGTCAACAACACTTTATATATATTTATAGCATTAGGATAAGTAGTACTGCGTTGGAAGATATAGTCTAAAACATCAAAAGGGTTGTCAATGTGTCTCGGTTAAAATGTATTAATCAACTTCAACTTCGTATACAATTCTTTAGCATCAATATCAGACTCTCCTTCATACTTCAATGCATCTTGAAGGCGCTAACAACACTCCTTAAGCTTGGCTTCATCAAGAGTCTTCAACTTTTTAGGAAACAAAAACCCAAATATTTTTTCAAATTTTTTGTATTGTTCAAATCTTGTTTCAAGTGAAAAAATAGCTTGATCAATAATACATAAAAAATAATTTACTCTAAAATCCTCCTCGGGTGAAAATGTTACTTCTTCTACACTTGACGATTCATCAAATTGCTTTTTCCTATATATCACATGTTTTTGATGGAATTCCACATTAACACCTATTTCATTTACAATTTCTCTAGCTTTATCAAGCGCCTTAGAGAACCCCACTTCTTTATAATTCAGAAAGAATTTAATTAATTTGTCCACTTCATCAATAGCAACATCAAGAACAACATCTTTTGATTGCAATCGTTTGCTCACCACATTCACATTTGATAATAATTCAAACCAAATGACAATTTGTGCCAAAAATTCAAATCACCAAGTTCATACTCTTCTAATGATTTAGCTTCACTTATGATTTTAACATCTCTATCCGTCTCCCTAACTACTCGCAAAGCCTTTCTTACATCTCCAAGTTGATTTTTTATAGTCTTAATACTACCTATACGACTTTTCCAACGAGTTGCAGATAATGATTTAAGAGTTAATCCTTTAACATTGTGTTTCAAAATTTGCCACCTATTAATAGAATGGGCAAAAACCATTGTATTGTTCCAAAAAATTCTTTAGACTTAGTAATTGTGTTAGCCATGTCACACAATGCTAGATTTAGACTACGACAACCACAAGCACTATAGAAAGCTCTAGGATTTTTTTTTTTTCTAAAAATCTAGTTTGAACTCCTTTGTTTTTTCCTCTCATGTTTGCCCCATTATCGTAGCCTTGACCACGCATATCACCAATATCAAGACCAAGTGACTCTAATTCCTTACATGTAACTTTAAAAATTCCTAAACCCGTGGTATCATTAACAACCAAAAAACCTAAAAATGATTCCTCAACGGTCACAGAACTAGAGTTAAAATTCACCCACCTCACAATTATGGACATTTGCTCTTAGTGACTTGTATCAGGCATTTAATCGTGGATGATAGAGTAATACTTTGCTTGCTTAACCTTCTTGATGATTTCGGTTCTAACTTATCCCCTAATAATTGTATCAACGCGTTTTGAATATTGTGGCCAAGAAAGCGTACATGACACTCTTCATTCAAAACACGGCGCACATGTTCTTTCATAATCGGGTCAAACTCTTCCAACATCTCAACCAAATCCAAAAAGTTTCCATTTCCTTTTTGATAAAACTTCTCATTTGTCCCACGAAATGCTGAGCCATATTTTTCAAGAAATTTCACAAGTGCAACAATCCATAAAATGACTTGTTTCCAATAATCTTTTTCTTTTTAAATTGCTCATATGCCACTTTGTCAATTGTTTCTCTGCATTTCAACCTTTGGCGCAATTCAAACCATTCATTCATATTCTTGAAATGTTCTAAACCAACTTCATGTTCTTTAAGTGTACCACTAGCATGTCTCCAATCCTTATAACCTTCATCATCCAACCCACCTTTCGGATTCCTCGTTCTTAAAACTTTACAACAACAACAATAAAGTTTGTCAAGTTTTTTCGAATACACTAGCCATTCTCTATCACACGTTTCCTTATTTGATAGAATTCTAGTGTACATGGTATTAGAAAAATGTCTTCCAAATTTATCCACAAGGCACTTAACAACATCCATATATCTTTTTGGACCTTTTGTAACCAACTCTTTAATCATGTCATTACTAGTGTCACACCCCTTTCTAAGGCGGAAGCACGAGGTGTGATTCTGAAAGGTTCTCATTGCATACGATAAGTAAACATACTACATGAATATAAAACAACTCCAAGTTGTATTCATAGTTTAACCATTCAAAACAAAAGTTAAGCTTAAAGTTTACATCATAACAAAAGATAATTGTTTGCAAAGTTTACACTTCATTCCAAATCAAAGATCAAGGTTTTGTTTGCTATATCTCCGCAAGGTGGCGTGATATAACAAACAAATCCATCAAAAGTGGCAACGGAGCATACACACTTGATAACTTCATAGGCATTTTACCACGACATAGGAAGCATCCAAACCATAGGCATTTTCCCGTCGATTTACGACTCGAGACACAAAAGCACTCTAGGTAAAACGTGGCCAAGAGTGTGGCTGCCTGAAACCCATTAGATCTAACCTTTTGTTCTGCGGTCTAGGTATATAGTTGATTAATGGTGCTTAAGTCTATTCGTCACATGATCTATACGTCATTTATTAGTTTTGTTTCTACATACCATAGTACATGTATTTTCCCCAAGTTTATAAAACAAGAAAATGTTTAAAAGTGGGGACATGAACTCACTGATTTGCTTCTTCTACGTCGAAACTTCATCGGTGCTTTTCCCGTAGACGTCGTAACCTATAAGGTTTCTACGTACGTTAATCACTTAAACTTGTAACTTACTAAGTACATGTTACCATCTTAAGTTAGGTATTTGTTTTATGTATGTTCGTCATATGTGAGGGTCGTACCCTTGTTTGGTGGGTCTCGCACGTTCATCGCGTTATTGTAAATTGAATTTGTATTGTTGACTTGTAAATATATATATATATATATATATATATATATATATATATATATATATATATATATATTCTTCCCAAAAAATATATTTGTATATGTAGTATTTGAAAACGATATGTGTTTAAAATAATCTATATTTTTAACTTATCCAAAATATGATACGTACATTATTTTCCAAAAATAAATATAAGTAATTTGTTAAAAAAATATTTTCAATATTATTTTTGTATAAGTATACTTAGGGAAGTATACTTGTATTTATATGTAAATGCTTGGTATTTTACATTATTTGCCAAAAATCAATCCTTTGATTTTTAATACTTTATTGGAATTTTATTTCTTAAAAATAATTTATTTTTAAGGTTTGTTTGTAATATATATATATATTTTTGTCATTTATCCGGTTTTTTATACCTTCCATTAAATGATAGTAAATTTTAGATACTTGTCCAAATATATATATATATATATATATATCCAAAAAGTCCAATATTTATCCAAGTCCATATATTTTGAGGAATATATTTATGTTAATATATATTTTGTATCTTGTCCAAATACCCCTTTTATGGGTTGTATATATATTTATAAATACTTCCTTGTATATTTTTGTGTGTATTGTGGTATTTATACTCCTTTGGAGTATTTAGTGTATTTTTTGTTAGGATCTGAGTTTCCTTTGATTGTGCTTGTTTGATTATAATGAAGATGAAACAGAACTGAATGCAGCGGAATTAAGTGAAACAAACTTTCAACACACAATCAATGAGAGAAATAGTTTTAGCAAACATGTTTATACTTGGAATCGAATGATTGTATTTATAACAACTATCAATTACAAATGCATGCATGAACTAGTCTCCCCCTCAGCCTGAGCTCACAGTGATTGTTCATACAGAATGACTTATGATGAAGAGAGCTAATAGAACAGTACATGGTACTGTTCTATTTATAGTACAGAACAAACCACCGTGGCATCTTTGCTGACGTCACCATGAAAGTGACATCTAACCTTCTAACAACCTCTAACAACTGTTCTTTACAACTACTGCTTTCTAACTACTGATTACAAATACAATACAATACAATAAAGAAAGTAAACTACTGCTTCTTCATTCCACTGTTTTAGCCCCAGCAGTGCTTTGTGTCTTCAGCAGTACTTGAACCATAGCAGCAGATTGACCAACAGTCCTTTGTCTTCATCAGTCTTTAGTCATCAGCAGTTGTTGAGGAAGGCAGTACTTAGTGGACAGCAGATGATAGAATCACTTTCAAGGGGAAAGACTAAGTACAAACAACTGCTTATTCTGGATCCACTGATCTGATCTAGTTTTGGCTTTATCAACTGTTCCTATGTAGGGTTCAATCCCAACAAACTCCCCCTGGAACAGATGATGCCAAAACTCTTCATTATTATGAATCTTTATTGCCTCATCAGGAGTTCCCTAACTTGACCTTTGAATTGTAATTCAAAGTTCATGGAATCCACATCATCCTCATCCCTGCACAGTGAAAGCTCAACTAGATCTTGCAAATCTTCAACACCCAGGCCAAGTGCTTCTTCCCTTGATATATGCTTCATTTCACCATTGGATCTGAGCAGAGTCAATACGTGGGTCTTTTGATCAGACTTCCACTTTAGTATTTTCGAATCCAATGGGTTTCTTGGGAGAGTTTTTATTTCTGATGAGTTTGGAGATAGAGGCCTGATGATGACAGTTGTGGCAGGGTCTTGAGATTGTGCTATCTTGTTTCTCTACCAACAGTGTCTGAAGAACCATTTTCATTATGTATTCCTCTTGAGCCTTGTCTTCTTTAGTTTCTGCATCCATCTGCTTTTGTTTCCTTCTTTGATAAAGGATAGCAGCAGGTGGAGCAGTGGATCTTCTAATGGGCAACTTTTGTTTGACTGAACCACTGCTTCTGGAACTGTTTTTGGATAATCAGGCTTTTTGGAAGTAGTGGGATCTTTCTTCCTTAACTCTTCCAACCTTTTATAGGTGTTAATCACTTTCATCTCTGACCATCTTGTAACCTGGTTCCTTGACCCATAATCAGCAGCAATGAGCTCTTCTTTCATTCTCTTTAGTTTCAAGGTCCTTTCTGGCACATTTTTCTTGTAATTTTCCCAGACTGGAGGAGTTTGCTTTACTTTGTTTTCAATCATCTTTTGAATTCTGGCAACCTCCTCCTTGAGCTCACTGATGGTCCACGCTTTATACTGATGCTTCTAGCTCTATACTTCTTGTATGCCATGATGTATTCTATGTAATCATGTCTCATACTTTCATCATCTTTCTCTGATAATTTCTGACAGAGATCTTTTGAAAACTGCTCTAAGGTTCTGACTTTGGTGAGCAGGCACTGCAAATTTCTTTGAATCTCTTTGTCAGTCTTTCCCTTTGTATCTCTTTGAGATATATCCTCTGCTTGTTTGACCTTTAATTTCAAGTATTCTTCAATGTTTCTAGGCAAAGGATAACCTTGGAGAGATGGGAGTTTCCTTTTTGCAGGATCATCTTCAGGTAGAAGGATTTGATCTCCTCTCTGACTGCTGGAAGATCTAATGGAAATTGTACTCCCAAAGGGACTAGAGCAGTGTTTGGTTTTAGGCCTTGAACTGAAGAAATTGGAGCAGGGTTTGGAATTATGGCTAAGGTCAGAGATTGTGAAGATTTTGGAGGTGGGGAAGTGTCATCTTCCAGTACAATGTTGGTTACCCTTCTCCTTTTATGCTTTGGAGAGGTTGGTGGTGTGTTTGTGGGTTGAGTGTTGGTGGTTGAGATGGTGGATGATTGACTAACAGCTATTGAAACAACTGGTGTTTCAACCACTGTTGTCATTACTACTGCTGATGTGTCAGCAGTTGTCTTCTGCTTTTTGGCAGGTGGTTTTTGTGTTGGTGGTGATGGTATGGCAGTGGTTGATGAAGTGGTGATGGCAGTGGTTGGGATAACATCTGTTGAAACCACTGAAGTACCAACAACTGTTGAAACAACAGGTGTCTCAACATCTGTTGGTTTGGTGGTTTGATGAGAGGAACTTTTAGGAGTTTGAGGAGTATGTTTGGTGGTTTTGGAAGGTGTTGTGGTGGTTTTGGGTTGGCTAACCTTTCTGGTAGGCATTCATCTTCTGGTTGTAGAAGTACCCTGCTCTTCTTTTTCCATCATAACTTTTTTCTCTCGTGCAAACCTTTTGGACCCTTTTATTTCCATTGACTCTTTCATGTTTGCTTTTAGTTCAGCAAAAACATTTTGAGTCTCATCAAACTTTTTTGAACCATCTGGCCTTGGGATTTCAACCACAAGTTTAGACATTGGATCTGGTTTAATGTATAGTCCTTCTTTTCCCTTTTTACCTTTCTCCCCCTTTTGGCATCATCAGGGTTTTCAACAAAGATGATTGAAGGAGGAGCAGTGCCAGTGGTTTGCAGCAAATGGGCCTTGATTGCCTTGATATCTGGTTGTGTATCTTTATACCTAGCTTCCATTGCATTTTTGACCATTTGAAGCTGAATCTCATGTTGATGATCAGCATATTGTCTCTGTTGGTGAAGCATAGGTTGAAACATGTTCTACAGCTCAGTGGGAAAATGAGCAGGTGTTGCAGCAGGGGGTGTAATCTTTTGAGATTGTAACAACTGTTGCAGCATATTTTTGATATCTGCAACAGTTGTGTCTATTTTATCAACCATCTCCGTCAATTATTTGTATTGTAAACCATCACCCAACTTAATGGGATCATCTGATTTCCCACTAGCAGTGGTTGTATCAGCAGTGGACTTAGGGAAAGTTTCCCAAAAGTCATCCACTGATGCCCCTTGTTCTTGGTACTGGGGACTTCTTTCTTCAGCAGAGGTTACCTTTTTAAGCATACCAGTGTATAATGGAGACACACCAGTGGATACTAAGGTTCCCAAAGAAGAAATTTCCTTCAAGGGAGTCTTACTAATGAAACTACTGTCTAGGTGTAAATCAGTGGATTCAACACCTGTAGTAGCTGCTCCACTTGAACTACTGACAGGAATTACTAGTAATTCCTGCAGTGTAACCTCCTCAGTTGTTGGTGGGTTAGCAAGGATAGAGGAACCAGACTCAGTCACTTGTTGAGGTATATTCTCATTGATAGGTGGTTGAGAAGAACTGATTTGTGCCTGGTCCATATCAAGTGCATCCAACAAGGGTATGATTTGTGATGGAATTTGGGCAATGAGGATGGGTGTAGAAAGAGAATTTGCCCCGAGAGCTGGGCTGTGGAAGATAGATTCAAGTGAATCCATTGCTTTATAATGTGCTGTCCCTATGGATACAACCTGATCCTTTTAAGAGGATGTAGGAGGAGTTTTAGGCTCAGGTTGAGATCTTTCATCCAACTGTTGTGAGCAAGTAGCAGCAGTGGTTATTGGTGACTTTTGTGTTGTCATGGGTATAATCTCTGGGATCTCATCTTCCAGAGTTACCTTTTTGGAAGGTTTGGGGGGGGGGGCTTTTGAGATTTTTTCTGCTTGGGCTTTTTGGTGATTTTAGGTGTGGGTTTCACAACAGTGGGTCTGCTACTGTGATCACCTTGAGCAGTGGGCTCAACAGCAGGAGCCTGAGGAGCAGTTGTTGCTGCTAAATTCTGCTCAGGTTCCTCTGTTTGTGTTTTTGAAGGTTTTGACAGCTTTGTGAATGTTTCAGAAGAGATGTTGTTTATTTGAAAAGGATTTCCTTGGATTAGCACATGTGCATTATCGTTTGAAAATTTTCTTTTGTAAATAAAAACTTAAAAACCTTGGAAATAAAAGAAATGGTTTCTTATTATCTTTAACATTATTAATATTTTTAACCATATCATTGAAATTCTCATAGGAATAGTTAAAATCACTTTCAGATATTATAGCATAACCTAGGTATTGGATTTTCAATGGTATTTCATTGAAGGCTGTTGTTTTGTTTGAAACACACATGAGGAGGGTATGGAACAAAAACCTCATGGCAGGTGGAAAACTGCCTTTTTGTAAAGTATCTTTTTTTTCATTTCTTCTTCATACCCTCTCTCAATGAAATCAGTTTGATAATCAGCCTTTGGGAAAGAGGTTTTACCAGTAAGATCATTGAGTTCAAAAACCTCTAAAATGGTTTGAGGTGTGATAGTAACTGGAATTCCCCTTATGGATGAATTAATAGCTAAGGGCTTTTTGTCCTTAACTTCAAGTTTTGCATTTTTCCAGAATTCTTGTTGGGTATCTAGGTAGATGGGAGCATTACAGGTCAACAAAGTTTTGTACTTTGAAGACGAGAGAGCATCAATGACGGAGTTGAAGGTTGTGCTTTGACTTGGTTTCTCAAGTATACACAGGTAGTTATGAAGGGTTTTGAATGTGAGAGCCATGGTAATTTGAAGGTGATTGCGAGATGAGGAAGACGATGAATGATTTGAAGAAGTTTGATGGTAACTGCTTTTGAAAAGAATTTTGAATTCGATTCAACAGTGAAAACCCTGTTTGGGGTTTTGATCAGGGTTTTATAAAGTGAAAAAGTGTATGCTGACGTGGCAGCGGTTACAAAAGATCTAACGGGTAAGTACAATCCACGTGCCAACCTTTGATGAATAATGGAAGACAGTTGTTTAGGGAACCACTGATGGCCAATATCAGTGGTTCACAGTGGTGAAATGAAACAATGGTTGACTTTAAGCTATCAGTGGATAGCCATCAGTGGGTTGAAAACACTGATGTTTGACAACAGTGATTAACAATGAAATGAAGGAACAGAGGTTGAATTTCAGTAGTGGACAATATCAACAGAATAGATGTTTGAACCAAAAATAGTGGTTATGGCAGACTTTTAAGGATTTAATGAAAATTTCGTTTTTAGCTATTTTTAAGGATGAATTTTTGATTTTCTGAAAACATTTTAATGTTTTTATTCATAGAAAAACAGGATTTTGCCTGTTAATCCATGTTCAGTAGGCCAATCCTAGAGATCAAGAATTCAAAGGTGGATGTGTCTAATGCTTTTGTTAGCACATCTGCCAGCTGATCTTTAGTTGGAACATGGTGCAGAGAAATCAAACATTTTTCATAGCAATCCCACACAAAGTGATGGCTGATATCAATGTGCTTGGTGGTCGAATGTGAAACTGGATTTTTGATGATATGTTTTGCTGCCTGACTGTCCAACATGAGAGGTGTCTTTAAGGCAGTGATACCAAAATCCAGCAGTTGATTTTGAAGCCATAACAATTGGGTTGTACAGCTTGCAGCAGCTATATACTCTGCTTCAGTAGTGGATGTTGAAACAGCTGCTTACTTTTTTCTTTGCCAAGACACTAAACAACTGCCTAGGAATTGGCACCCTCCTGAAGTGGACTTCCTTGTTGTATTGCATCCAGAAAAGTCACTATCTGAGAAACCTGAAAGCTTGATATTTCCATCAGCTGGATACTAGACACCAAGTGTGGGAGCACCTTTTAAGTATCTAAATATCCTTTTTACAGCAATAAGAATTGACTTTCTATAGGCTGATTGGGATCTTGCACAAATACATGTTGCAAACATGATCTCTGGCCTAGATGCAATTAGGTACAATAAAGACCCAATCATGCTTCTATAAAGAGTTTGATCAACCAAATCATCCTTCTTATCAGACATGACTATCTTTGTGGTTGCTATGGGTGTACTACATGGTTTGCAATCATCCATCTCAAATTTCTCTAAAAGTTCTTTGGCATATTTGCCTTGATGGATGAAAGTACCATTTTGCAGTTGCTTTACTTGGAGACCAAGAAAGCACTGTAGTTCACCCATTGCACTCATCTCAAACTCAGTTGTCATGAGTTGTCTAAACTCTTCACACATTTTGGAACATGTGCTTCCAAAAATGATGTCATCCACATAAATCTGAACAATCATCAAATCTTTCCCTCTCCATTTTAAAAATAGTGTTTTGTCTATTTTACCTCTTGTGAAACCAATAGAGAGAAGAAAGGTGAAAAGAGTTTCATACTAGGCTCTAGGTGCTTGTTTCAGGCCATACAAAGCTTTATTTAGCTTGTAGACATGATTTGGATTAAATGTATTTTCAAAACCTGGAGGTTGACAAACATATACCTCTTCCTGAATTTTACCATAGAGGAATGCACATTTGATACACCTTTACATTGTGGTTTACAGCAAAGGCCAGGAATAATCTTATAGCTTCCAATCTTGCAACAAGGGCAAAAGTTTCAACATAATCAATGCCCTCTTCCTGTCTGAACACTTGACAGTGGTACAAGCTCCCATACTTGTTGTCTTTTAAACTGTTGGAGCTCCTCTTTCATGGCTTCTACCCAGTTGTTGTCTTTTAGTGCCTCTTGGTGTAACACCTTTATTATTATTTAACGATTTTCGTATAATTTACGAAAATAAACGGGTAATTAGAATTTCAATACATTGAAAATACGGGTTTCATTAAACTTTATTTACAGAATTAAAACTATACAAAATAACATGTTTGAGTTCGTCATTTAACAAAACAACGATACATAGTGTGGAAGCTTATTTCTTGATCATGTTCGGTTCTTCATTGTGCTTGATCGTCCGCCGGTGCTAAAATATTACCCGAAACTCATAAAACATGAGTTGGATTAGTCATACGTAACTTAGAACGTATTTAAACGAGTCCGGGAAGCGAAACTGATTATAATAAAAAAAATTTCGCCAAAACAGGGCTCCGTCGCGCCACGTGACGGCGCCACATTGCTCCCTCGCGCCACGCGGGGGAGACCAGTTTCCAGCAGGCTTGGAGCTGGGTCCTGCATTTTTCAGCAATACCGGTTTTTACGGAAACGGCCATTACTTCTTCGTTATTGATCCGTTTTACCCGATTCTTTTTCCTACGCATCCGTAATTTAATCCTCCATCTTATGGAGTTAAAATCCTACATTCAACATAAGAAATTTTGAGACTTCTAATCCTTCGACTCGTTACCTTTTTACCGAATTTTAACCCGTTTATGCATTTTATCAAACAAACTTATTTGTTTGATTCCTATATCACATATACTTCTTCAAATTAATGTTACCTACCATATTAGGTTCTAACCATAGGTTTATTACACAATTTAAACCCGTTTTCGCTCGTATGCTTATTTTGACCCGTTAAGGGTATTTAAGCACTTTAAAGCTTGAAATCGCTTTCATTCATTTCTAGCATCTTATTTCTACATTTCTTATCAAGTAATCTTCCACTACAACTATAAGTGTGTTGGATCTAATGTGGATATCTATATGTTCCGAGTTTTACCCCTCGGATTATTATTTTACGGCAAGACTCAAATAGAGCCATTTGACTAACGTATTACATCTTTCAACTTCTACACTTATTCTAAGTATTTATCTAATCATGAAACTCGTTTCCAAACAACCTTTAAGGGTGGTTTGTTCAATTTAGCCTACAATGGCTTTTTGTTCAATTTTGATCCTTCTTTTACGACGAAGGACTTTCAGATACTTGTTTGACCCAAAAATCCGGTCTTTTAACTATGACCTTGTTTAGAAACCATTATGTTTCTAAAACACTACATTTATAACTTGAATTATTCGGTTTATCTTTAAGATAACCAAATATCCAATTTGACCTTGTTTAACTCTTAGAAAACCTCAAATTCTACATGATGAGTTGAATCATTACACAAACCTGGTTTGGATCAATGTATTGACCCGTTACGATACCTTGCCTTAGTGGCACTAAGTAATAGCGATGTCATCATTCAATCGATATTTATTCCTGTAATCATGCAACTCGACAAAACATTAGCCAATATTGTCAAAGGGTTATATTTTCACCTTTTGACCCGTTTGGTCTATATGGCCGTTTACTTTTACGAGATGGATTTATTATCATCTCGTCTACATGACTTGTACCGGTTTACACCGTACGGTCAATTTACTTATAAATCTATTTCTTGATTATTTTGACCCCTTTATATCTTACGCCATAAAGTGTCCTTCAAAACTAACGGTTATCGTCAACGAGTGACTACATTGCCATTTTACCCTTATTAATTGTATTGATTTACCTTATAAGGTAAATCATTCAAAACTCAATATTTATTAGTCATTACATGACTAAATGACCTTATTAGCTCTTTTTAACCATTCAACGAGGTTTATCATTATTGTCTTTTGTTCCGAAACTTGCATGTCGGGTCGAAACATCATAAGTAAAATTTGACTTTTGATTATTCAAAATCTATAAAACCAATAGGTATCAAATAAAAGGTGTAAGTTTTAACTTACCTCACATCCAAATTACGCTTTTCTTTTCTCACTTGCTTCGATCGACCCGCTTGCTCCCCGAGCTTCACCTAGCTTAATAAGCGCCAACTATCATTCATTATTCACAAGGTTGTTAGATTAGTCATTCTAAATCATGACTTTCACACCTTATGAATCTTTGACTACTATTCTTAATGAACCTTATCATAGGTTGGTTTGACTTTTAAAAGTCAAACCACCAATTTACAAATATGGATGCACTAACAAGTTCACATGACTTGACTTAGGCACATTATCAACCACTTAGTGAGCGTCATCTTTTGAGATGCTACATCTACTAACATGTTATCTAATTCATACCTCAAGTAACCACAAATCAACATGTAATTTTAGTCATTGTATGCACATATATACTTTGACCATCATAACCATGGGTTTAACTCTTGTGTCAAAACCCACTTCTAATCACTTATGAACTCTTAACAACATCTCTAATTTGTTCAAGTAGTTCATTCATATGAATTAATATGATGTTTATACACATCAATACAACATCAATTTCATCAAATCAACAAAACCCACTTAGCTCATACTTGGTTATTTGGATTAATCACTAGTTTATGGCACAATTCTACAAGTTTGCATCTAGGGTTTGTTCCTAGACTTGTACCCACACTAATATCACTATAACATTGAACATTCATGCAAGAATTTCGTTCATGCAAGTTCATCAAAATTTCGAAATACTACTAAACATCAAAATTCAACATACCTTGTGATCCCCTAAGCTTGGTGATCACGATTTTATTAAAAGCCCCAAATTCTTGGCTTGATTTCTCCTTGATTTTGATCAATTTTGTGGATTTAGGGTTCACTTGATAGAACCCCCTTTTGGCTCCTGGGAAATGTCGACCAAACACACACTTGAAGTGTGTGTTTTGGTGTTTTGTTTTAATTAAATAAAACTATTTTCAATTTTGTCATGTTTAGTCCCCTCACTTGTTCAACTTTTTATAAAGAGTATTATTAATCAAGTTTCATTGGCATTTTAACAACATTTAATTAACTAGGTTGATATTCCTAGTTACTTGGCGGGTTCGGGGAAATCACATCCTGTTTTTACTCTAAGTCCCGTTAACTCGGGCCTTTTATATACTTTGTTTTTCTCAAAGTATTTATCCTCCTTTTAATTAATATTAGATTTATTTATTTAAATCCTAATATTTACCGAGTGATTTTTTTTACCACTAACGATATTTTACCCGTCAGTAATATTAACGGAGTTTGATTACCAAACCCGTTTTTGGGGTGTTACAAGTCTACCCCCCTTAAAGAGGTTTCGTCCTCGAAACATTTTTCTTACATGTTTTATCGAGTTTAACTCCATGCATTTGATCTCGATAATCAATTAAGCATTTCTCATACTTTAACCGATTGTTAGTATTACCAGGAAAGTATGGTAATATCCTTTTGGTTATTAATCATCTACGTATTTTACATGACATAATGCGACTTGAAATAACGTAATCTCGTTATTTCCACTAGTTTAATTAACTTAGCAATATTCATCACTCGGCTCTAATATTCATCACTCGGCTCTAATGTGATTATATTTCACATTACACTTCTTGACCGTGATCATGTCACGTCATGCCAAATTTTACATCAACTTTCTATTTTCAGAATTATCACTTTTCGGATATACCATCTTGCACCTATCCGTGTCAAGACTTATATCTTTCATGTTTATCGTTTATACGTCTATCATAATTCATTTTTGTAGAAACGTTATTTCTTACCAAAACCGAAGTTTTAGTTTAGCGTCTTCTCTTTAACCTTTGTCAATTATCCATACCGGGATATTGACAGTCCAAAATTTATTCTTTTTCAGTCTTTGTTTTATGCGAGGGTTCTCCATTTATTCCCTCGCTTTGTCTAATTATCCCGTAGGTTTTATCACTTAGTCCATGGGCTATTTATTAGACTTTCACCTCTTTAAGGCGAGGTCCTTATAATCTATTTCTTTATAGTCATGACTCGTGGGTCATTTTAGTCTCGTAGACTTTTCCATTGTTTATAACCACAAAGGTTAGGTTGATCCCGTAGATCACTCCTTACTCATGTCATTCTTAAAATACATGTTTGGTATCAAGGCATCCTGTTTTTGATTAAAATCATTTATTTTCGCCTTGGTATTTTCTTTGACATTAACCGTAGTCTAAGGCTGCATTCGTTTCCTTTCAGACAAATTTTCCGACTTTATGACTTCTCACGTCATTTATGCGTCGGTTTATCTTATGCTCACCATTATCCAATTTACATACATTCGTATTTGATTATGTCCCATTACCGGGCTCATTATTCTTTTGCTTTTAACGCTACCTTTATCCCGATTGCGTTTACTCATGCCGTTCAACATGACATTATATTCGACCCGTTCAACTTTAAAATAGTTGAACATAATTTATTCAAAATTTCTATTTACATTATCTTGTCGTCTTTTAGTTATGACTCAAAACCCGAGTCTTTTAACTTCCCATCCGAGTTCCCGTTTCTCGGTCCACGCATGCGTTTAAATCCTTACCCACCAACCGGGTGTTTTACCGAAGTCGTTATTATTGCAACCCTTACGGTATGCATTATGACTTCGTTTTGCTTTTATATTCCTACTTTGTTCTCAAATTTGGTGTTTTACAAAATCGGTCCGTTAAGAGTCATATTTGCATTCTCCGGGTTCGAGTGTAAGCACACCCCTCCCAATTGCATACCTTAATCGTTTTACATTAATCTTTGTTCCTTCACTCGGGCTCATCATCCTAATGTAATACGCTTCCGCCACCCGGCTGTGCGTTTACATTATTATCAAATATTTTGCTCATTTGATTCATTTGGGTACTTTTTAAGTTAGTCCCATTCACCCCGCCCTTACTACATCGGATGTAAATGTGTCCGCTATAAGAAGTTCATGGTATCATATGGCACTACTTAATTGGCCAGAGTAAGCGATTAACACATGACACGCATGACCTTTTTATAGTTTTCACATCACGCCCTATGTAAGTAATGCCTCTATTTGTTTCTCTTGGAAACAATATCCCGAATACATTTTCTATTCGGGGTTTTCCAAGTTTTTAATCTACATATGCAACTTTCAATTTCTACATATTTGTTGCATATTACTATTTGTGCAATTAAATTTAAAATGTGCACCTGGTAATGTTTGCCCTAACGGGCTTCTCTTGCCATTAGCCTTATTCGCGACCGTTACGCGATTTAGGTCCTTGATGAGCATACTCTTTGGACCGTTCCTATGTCAAATCTGCGATTTTTTAAACTCTCGCTATCCTCATATGCGAGTGTCCTTCAACTAAAACATATACAACAATTAGTAATTTCAACATTAAAGGATGCCCGTATTATAATACAAGGCTTTTCTACTATACGCATCAACGCGTGTAATTTCGTTGACAATATCTATTCTATATCGTTTTTATTGGTGTAACGTGTATTACACGATAACCATATATGTTGTTCTCAACACTTTAATCATACTAAACCATTGATATACATGTACTTACCGGATTTGCGATCAAGCCTCGAACCGAACACACTTGTCAACAAACTTGAGCTCTGATTACCAACTTGTAACACCCTTATTATTATTTAACGATTTTCGTATAATTTACGAAAATAAACGGGTAATTAGAATTTCAATACATTGAAAATACGGGTTTCATTAAACTTTATTTACAGAATTAAAACTATACAAAATAACATGTTTGAGTTCGTCATTAACAAAACAACGATACATAGTGCGGAAACTTATTTCTTGATCGTGTTCGGTTCTTCGTTGTGCTTGATCGTCCGCCGGTGCTAAAATATTACCTGAAACTCATAAAACATGAGTTGGATTAGTCATACGTAACTTAGAACGTATTTAAACGAGTCCGGGAAGCGAAACTGATTAAAATAATTTTTTTTTGCCTCCCTCGCACCACGCGGGGGAGACCAGTTTCCAGCAGGCTTGGAGCTGGGTCCTGCATTTTTCAGCAATACCGGTTTTTACGAAAACGGCCATAACTTCTTCGTTATTGATCCGTTTTACCCGATTCTTTTTCCTACGCATCCGTAATTTAATCCTCCATCTTATGGAGTTAAAATCCTACATTCAACATAAGAAATTTTGAGACTTCTAAGCCTTCGACTCGTTACCTTTTTACCGAATTTTAACCCGTTTATGCATTTTATCAAACAAACTTATTTGTTTGATTCCTATATCACATATACTTCTTCAAATTAATGTTACCTTCCATATTAGGTTCTAACCATAGGTTTATTACACAATTTAAACCCGTTTTCGCTCGTATGCTTATTTTGACCCGTTAAGGGTATTTAAGCACTTTAAAGCTTGAAATCGCTTTCATTCATTTCTAGCATCTTATTTCTACATTTCTTATCAAGTAATCTTCCACTACAACTATAAGTGTGTTGGATCTAATGTGGATATCTATATGTTCCGAGTTTTACCCCTCGGATTAATATTTTACGGCAAGACTCAAATAGAGCCATTTGACTAATGTATTACATCTTTCAACTTCTACACTTATTCTAAGTATTTATCTAATAATGAAACTCGTTTCCAAACAACCTTTAAGGGTGGTTTGTTCAATTTAGCCTACAATGGCGTTTTGGTCAATTTTGATCCTTCTTTTACGACGAAGGACTTTCAGATACTTGTTTGACCAAAAAATCCGGTCTTTTAACTATGACCTTGTTTAGAAACCATTATGTTTCTAAAACACCACATTTATAGCTTGAATTATTCGGTTTTTCTTTAAGATAACCAAATATCCAATTTGACCTTGTTTAACTCTTAGAAAACCTCAAATTCTACATGATGAGTTGAATCATTACAAAAACCTGGCTCGGATCAATGTATTGACCCATTACGATACCTTGCCTTTGTGGCACTAAGTAATAGCGATGTCATCATTCAATCGATATTTATTCCTGTAATCATGCAACTCGACAAAACATTAGCCAATATTGTCAAAGGGTTATATTTTCACCTTTTGACCCGTTTGGTCTATATGACCGTTTACTTTTACGAGATGGATTTATTATTATCTCGTCTACATGACTTGTACCTGTTTACACCGTACGGTCAATTTACTTATAAATCTATTTCTTGATTATTTTGACCCCTTTATATCTTACGCCATAAAGTGTCCTTCAAAACTAACGGTTATCGTCAACGAGTGACTACATTGCCATTTTACCCTTATTAATTGTATTGATTTACCTTATAAGGTAAATCATTCAAAACTCGTTATTTATTAGTCATTACATGACTAAATGACCTTATTAGCTCTTTTTAACCATTCAACGTGGTTTATCATTATTGTCTTTTGTTCCGAACCTCGCATGTCGGGTCGAAACATCATAAGTAAAATTTGACTTTTGATTATTCAAAATCTATAAAACCAATAGGTATCAAATAAAAGGTGTAAGTTTTAACTTACCTCACATCCAAATTACGCTTTTCTTTTCTCACTTGCTTCGATCGACCCGCTTGCTCCCCAAGCTTCATGTTGGACCGTTTTAGGACCTTGAAAAGTCAGTTAAGGATGTTCATCTTCAAATACGAGGGCGGAATCAATGTAAAAGAAGTCACAACAGCTAGTTTCCTTTTAATCTATCTTTTCTGATTGATTTTTGTGCTTTTACAATGTATTATGAAGCAAATCCAGCAGCACCTTCTCTTACACACACATACAAGTTCGCTTCAAATGAACAACACACACCCCTATATATTGGCCTCTAGGGTTTCGCTTGAGAGTGCCAGCCCAAGGGGTTTCGCTTGAGATCAGTTTCAAGCGAAACAGTTTGATGATGATGAATAGGTTTCGCTTGAATCTGCCAAGACACAGTTTCAAGCGAAAACCCTATCTCAAGCATGATCTAAACCTAATTTCGACCCTGTTGTGTGTTCATTCAACCTATCTAGACAAAAGACTTGTATAAGACAAAGTTAACAGACACTAAGTGCACAAACAGACTCCCCCTTGGATGTTGACGAAGTCTTTGGCTTCAAGTCTTTGCCTTTGTCAATCTCCAACTCTGTCTTTTCATCATAAACATTCTATCTTCACAGGTTCACAATCTTGTCCTAGCTTCATCTTCAGCATTCCCTTTAACCGTTGCTCCAGACTCCCCCTTTCACAGACTCCCCCTCTCGATATGCTAGAATCTGAGGTCTTGATCTGGTTCAAGCTTTAACATTTAGCTTCCATGGAAATAATGAAGTCCAAAACCTGTGTCTCAAACATCAATCATTACAAACTATCTTTTCAACAATAAATCACAAACTCAATCAGTTATAGCAATCCACTCAAGTATTCAGGTCCAAGTTAATGACCCTGATTAGTCAATTAATCTACCAAGTCCAATTTAATGACATTGGTTGATCATTTGACGAATCAAACTGATTTTGAAAACAACAATTTACATTTTTTCTGAAAATAACAAGTATCAAATTAATGAACTTATTTTTAACTTTCCAATAAAAAAAACTCCATCAAAATAAGCTCTCCTTATTCTTCAGTCCAGAATCTCTTGCATCTGCTTCAAACATCTGAGAATCCAACAATCAACTCTCCACTTTGGTTTTTCAGAAAATAAAGCAGAAATGAAATCTTTTTGGATTTTATAAAGTGTTCTAAACTAAGAAATGAAATGCAGAAAACTTAAATTGCAGAAAGTAAACAAAGTAAACTATTTACAAACTTATTTTTGGCAAGCGTGTCAGGGAATCATATCAGCTATCAGACAAATTACAAGTACCGTTAAGCTTCATTTCATACTCAGACTTAAACAATTCACCTCGATTGTCGATATACTGATCCATCTTAAATTTCCACACAAATTTCAATTTACTCAGGATATGAATTAGATGTCTTATGAACTTAGCTCATTCATGTGTCCCACCTCTTGAATATACTCCCGTATCCAGAATCCCAATTATCAGTCTTACAGGTGAGTATACTACAATGATATCTGTACATAAGTTAGGTATGCGAGGGCCGAGGGATCTCAGGTCGATACTTCCGTATACGCAGAGAGATATCAGCTTCGACTTTAAGGTATGTCCCCTTTAGAGGATCTTTTTGCTACAACAGCAGCGACTATCAATTTTATTGTTTCATCGGCATGCTGAGGGTTTAAGCTGTGTTTCAAGCATTCGCAGAAAGTATTATCCAAGGACTAGGTCAGAACTACCGTTCAGCAGAAGTCCCGGAATAATACCCCAGACATCATTGAGTATAAAGACCTAGTATATCAGATTATGAGACCTTTCAAACGAGATTTCAGGGGTTACCTATATATCCAAGTAGTGTTCCCCACGAATTTCACAAGTTTGAAATTTAGGTTTATATCCCGAATAAATCTACTAAATGTGCGAAAACCTATCGACACATCATTAGTGAGACTGTTTAACTCAATTAAACTTTATAAATCTTTAGCATACTGTAATTGTCTAGCCGATGTACTATCATTTTCCCTATATACACAAGCTCTTTTTCAGATTTTATCATGTTTTTGTATTTTTGCATTTTTTACTGTTTTTGTATTTTCTGAAAAAATAAACTATATACATCTATCTACTCCCCCTAAATACCAAAACAAGAAAAAAATCGACAAACCATTGCAGATTGTTTCTCGTCTTCATCCGCAACAGTACTCTCATCAACGCCAATTATGCCATCTGACACTGAAAGAAGCTTCATACCATTCAGTTTTAACAAATATTTAAACCGATTTTTATCAAAAGCTTTGGTATGTAAATCAGCTTTCTGTTCATCAGTGTGGATTTTCTCAATTCGTATCAACTTTTTCTCAAAGCAATCACGAATAAAGTGATGACGAATTTCTATGTGTTTAGTTTTAGCGTGATGTACTGGATTCTTTGTTATATTTATTGCGGCCTCATTATCAACAAACAGAGGTGTGTTAAGAAACTGCAAACCGTAGTCGCGCATCTGTTGCTGTATCCACAGGAGCTGAGAGCAGCAACTGCTAGCAGACACATACTCCACTTCACATGTAGATAACGCCACAGACGTTTGTTTCTTACACTGCCAGGTAACCAATCTAGGACCAAAGAGCTGGCATCCTGCAGTTGTTGATTTTGAATTGGCTTTGCAGCATCCGAAATCCGAATCGGAATACCCTTCGAGCATAAAGTCACCTTTCCTAGGATACCACAACCCCAATGAAGGAGTTCCTTTCAGGTAGCGCAATATCCTCTTCACAGTAATCATATGCGAAGCTCTCGGGTTAGATTGAAATCTTGCTGCGAGGCACGTTGGATACATGATATCAGGACGTGAAGCAGTTAGGTACATCAAAGAACCTATCATGGAACGGTAAAACGTTTCATCAGCCCTGTCTCCAGTGAGATCTGGGTGAATCCCATGATTTGTTGCAAGTGGGGTAGCAGCTGGAGTAGAACTTGACATCCCAAATTTCTCTAGAATATTATGAACGTACTTTGACTGATGAATGAAAATTCCCTCAGGAAGTTGTTCAACTTGTAATCCCAGAAAGAATTTCATCTCCCCCATTGATGACATTTCGAACTTTTGCTTCATCACTGATTCAAAATCTTTACATAAATTTTCATTCGTCGACCCAAAAATTATATCGTCCACATAAATCTGAACTACCAGAAGCTGACCGTCGACCTCTTTAGTGAAGAGAGTGGCATCCACTTTTCCACGAATGAACTTGTTGGCTAGTAGGTGTTGAGACAAAGTCTCGTACCAAGCTCTCGGGGCCTGTTGTAAACCATACAGCGCTTTGTCCAATAAGTAGACCTTGTTTTTGTGGATTGGGTCGGTGAAGCCCGGTGGCTATCCGACATAAACCTCCTCTTTGACCTTCCCATAAAGAAACGCCGATTTTACATCTAACTGATATACTTTGAAATTCTTCCAAGACGCAAATGCAAGGAAAATTCTGATTGCCTGGAGTCGTGCTACAGGAGCATAGACTTCTGTAAAATCAATTCCCTCCTGTTGACTAAAGCCCTGAACAACGAGTCGAGCTTTGTTACGAACAACAACTCCTCTGTCGTCTCTCTTACACTTAAATACCCACTTTGTATTAATTTTTCTGTGACCATCCGGCAAATCAACTAACTTCCACACTCCCAATTTCTCGAATTGACTAAGTTCCTCCTGCATTGCAATGACCCAAGAATCTTCACTAAGCGCCTCTTTGTAAGTTCTTGGCTCAACCTGCGATATAAAACAACTCAATGAGAATTCAGTTTGCAAAGGAGCAACTTTTGTATAAAAACATGTAAGCCCTTTATCAATCTGATTTCGAGTGCGAACGCCTGTCTGCAATTCTCCTATGATCAACTCCTCTGGATGATATGAAAAAGTTCGCGGCATCACTTCGCTTGTAACATCTACATTTCCCTCCAGATTAGTAACATTCTGATCTGCATCTTGTTCACCAACTTGGTTTGTTTGACTTGAAATTTGAATTTGCTCCCCCTCAGAATCTGAATCACCATGATAAAAAAACTGGCATGTTTTCAGCTTCTTGATTATCATCCTGAACCGACTGATTATCCTGAGCAACTTCATTCTGTTGGACATCATCATGTTCACCAGCATTACTCAGACCTGCTTCATCATCATTTGAAGTTTCCTGAGGTCTTCTAGAATACTCAGCTAGGAACCTTAGCTATGACTCATATTCACGCAAAATATCCAACTCATCAAAGAAATCGTCATCTTCCTCTGATTCTTCTCTCATGTCAAACGAAACCCACAGTTTGTCATAATGATAACGCCATGAATCTCCAGAATTCTGCAGTGGCATAATATAACCTTGACATTCAACATTTACAGCTTCAATAATCCGATTCTCACTTGGAACAAAGACACGTCGCATCGGATTTGCATAACCAACAAGTATTCCCTCAATGCTCTTCGGACCAAACTTTCCATGAGGCTCTATAACAGTACAGGGTGACCCGAACGGTTCTAGATACTTCAAATTCGGTTTGCGGTTATTAATTAGCTCAAAACATGTTTTGTTGAACTTCTTGACAGTGAGAACCCTGTTGAGCGTATAGCATGCGGCGGACACAGCTTCAGCCCAAAAATTTATCGGTAACTTTGAATCTGCAAGCATAGTTCTAGCCGTCTCGATTAGTGTCCGGTTTTTGCGTTCTGCGACTCCATTCTGCTGCGGAGTGTACGGAGCACTAAACTCATGCAATATACCTCTTTCATCACAAAATTCTTCCATCTTGCTGTTCTTGAATTCAGTACCATTATCACTTCGAATTCTTTTGATACGCCGTTGGTACAGATTCTCAATTTTTCTGAACAACGCCATCAAACTGTCAAACGTTTCGTCTTTCGTCTTCAAGAATGAAACCCATCAAAATCTGGAATAATCATCAGTAACGACCAAACAATAGTAATCTCCTGTAATACTTTTGACATTGACAGGACCAAACAAATCCATGTGAATTCTTTCCAGAGGTCTCGAAACTGAATTGACTTGCTTTGTAGGGTGTGACTTTTTCTTCGGCTTGCCTTTAACACAGCTAATGCACTCCCCTTCCAGATGAAAACCTTTGACATGAACTCCAAGAACCAAATCATTGTGCACCAAGTGATTCATCTTCCTTAGGTGAATATGCCCCATCTTTCGGTGCCACAATCTCGATTCTTTTTCAGTTGCTCTAGAAACAAAACAATGTGCTTGACCAGTAGTTGTAGATGCTACACTCATATCCAACACATATAAATCATTCACTCTAGGTGCCCGCATGATAATCCATTCTTCAGGAATAACAAATCCTGGTTTCAAGATCAAACATTCTTTATCAGTGAAATGAGTAGTATACATATTGTCACAAATCTGCGAGATACTTAGCAGATTGTTCTCCAGCTCAGTAATGTAGTTAACTCTTTCAAACGTCACAATCCCGTTGGATAACGTTCCTTCACCAATAATTCTACCACCTTCATGACCAGCAAATCCTACATAACCACCATTAATGTTTCTCACATCATACAGCAACGCAGTCTTCCCTGTCATATGTCGAGATGCTCCACTATCCGTGATCCATCTGGATACAAGTTTTGGAAGATCCTGCACAAAACAAATTTCAAATTAACCAACTTCAATAAAGATGCCGATTCATGCTTCGTGATCAAGGAAGCTCCGGAAATTCAAACTGTTTAGTCAAACATAGAGTCCACCCAGGCCTCATCAGCCTTAGGTGTAACCTTGACTCTTGCAATTTGAATTTTGAAGTTTTCAGCCTTCAGAGGTGGAAAATTTGCATCATAATCAACCGAAATTGATTCTTCAGCCTTTTTCACTTCAGAAGTTGAAATTTTCATCTCTGTTTTTGGTTTCCAAACTTGTTGAGATAATGCAACCAGTTTATAAAACTTATCATTTTTAGTTACCACTTTCTTTACGGATTCATTTTTCACTTTGATGTTGTCATTTTTCACACTCTTTTTCTCAACAACAATTGGTGCTTTACCCTTTTCGTCAACTTTCTTCTTTTGAATCTTCACAGTTTCAGTCTTAGGCTTCACATTGGTACACTTTCGTGCAATGTGACCAACTTGATTACATCTAAAACATGTTCGAGTATCAACAACTCGACTTGTGCCTTCAGACTGAGCCTGTGAAGCTCTTTTCTCAAAGAATTCCTCATTCGATTTTGAAAAAATCACTTTCTCTTCATCAGCAAGTGAACACGAACTGTTCACAAAGTTTTTCTTTTCAGCAAACCTCTTGTTTGGAACATATCTTTTCTGATAATTCCAACCACCCTGATAACCACCCGACCAGTTATTTCGATTGTTATTATAAAAACGTGATGGATTAACAGATTTCTGGTAGTATGATTTATCTTTCTCAAAACTCATTTTTCTTTTTATTTGTTTGAAATTGTTCACTTCTGACAACTCAACTTCAACCAATTTGAAAACATTTGTCAACTTTTTCATATTAACATTCTCAATCGAAAACTCAGAATCCGAATACAACTTATCAGATCCAGCCATCTTGTACATAACAAGACCCGGTTCATCACTTAAGTTGTTTTTGGATTTTGGTTTCTGAATGTACTTGTCCAAGAAACACCCATCTTCCTTAGTAGTGTCACTATCCGTTTTTAGCACATTTTCAACAACACCTTTTACAATATCATTCTGGACACTATCATCATTGGAAGATGTGAACGTGACATCAATGTTTTCTGGAAGTTTAACTTCACTTTCTTCCTCAATTTCAACCAACCCAGATTGCTTTTTTGTGTAGTTATCAAGAACAGGTAGTGGTACTTGATGAAAACCCACCCCAGTTCCATCACAATACACATCTTCGCCTGCTTTGTCTTTCCCGATGGGTTTCGGAATAATATGTTGCAAAACAAAGCTTGCGGAGCTGTAACTGTTAAGCTTCAACTGGATTCGCTCGTTTTCAATTTCAGCCTCTTGAAATTTAAGTTTCAGTTTAGCGATTTCATCCAGTTGTTGGTTGATTGATTCTTCTTTGACTCTAAGCACTGCTTTTAGATGTTCATTTTCTTTAAAAGTTTTACCATTTCGATCATCACAATCTTTCATTGTGCTTTTGAGTTTTTCAAATTTTTCAGAAATCTGACGGTTTTCAAGAATCAACTTTTCATTTTCTTGTTTAATTTTGTCATGATCAATTTTATCATTTTCAATTTGTCTAGTTAATTCTCTTATTCGTTCAGTTGATGCTTTAACTGTTTTGTCACGATCAAGAATCTGATTCTCAACGCTTCTGACTTTTGCTGTCAGATCATCAACTTTCTTACCGTTGAGATACGTGACTGTGCTACAAAATTTGCACTCTTTGTTGCAATTTTTGCAATCAGCATTTCCATTGATTTTCTTACCTGATGCATTTGTTGACACGTTTGAACTGACCTGGCTTTTTGACTCAGACACGGAGTTAGAGTCTACCTCAAGTGCTTTAGCATCCAACACTTTGCCAGCCATTTTTCCGAGGTTCTCTTCAGTCAACTCCTGCGTTGTATCAATGATTCCAGTATCAACTTTCTTTGATTTTTCCAGCTCTTCTTTCTCCTTTCTCTCTTTTTCTTCTTTCTCTTTCTCATCTCCAGTTCCCCACCATTTATTCTGCCAATAATCATCCTCTTCTTTGTACTCCTTGATTATGGCTTCGATATCAAGTGTTTTGTCATCGATCGCAATATTTCCATATTCATCAAGATAACACTCCCTGTCTGGATCCCATCTATTTGCTCTCCTTGCTTCCAGATAGATACGAGAAGTTCTAATGATTTTGTTTTCAGCAATCATTTTTCTGTATCTATACTTCTGCTCTTCAGTTCTATCGTCTTTCCACGGAATAGGTTCGTCGTTTTTCGCCATGAATGCGTAACCAACCGCATCTTCTTCTGGTAGAACCTCTTGACTCCAATCATACCCTTCATCATCGTAAATCACCGCAAGAGCTCTAGATTTCTCTCTATTGTCTTCAACCTGCTTCAATCTAGGTGGCTCGGATTTATTCTGATGATATATTGCCTTCTTGTAATAATCATCTCTGAAAGGGTTCTCCGACTCATCAACATAAACGTTTCTACATTCTCGTTTGAAGTGAGCTTTCTGCTTACACTTGAAGCACGTCACTTTGGATTTATCGAACCCCAACTTGGTAGGTGGACCACCAATTGTCTTCCTGCCGGTAATTTCCATGAAACGCTGTGCTCGACGAACAGCACTGGCCATAGCCCAACGAATATCGATCAGCTCCATTTCCTCAGGATCAATCTGATCATAATCTTCTTTCGTCAGATTGGTGTTGCCTATCTTCCCAGCTCCTAACCCTTCATACGATTCCAACACCGATGCTAGGAAGATCATCTGCTGTTTGGCCGACTCCTCATCAAAATTCTGAGCATTCTTTAAATCTATTGCGATGTTGCATTGAAAACGATTCTTTGCATCAGAATGACTTGCAGATGATGAAGATCCACTGTGATTTCCACTGTTTTGACCACTTTGACTTTCTTTGCTTGATGTGGACACATTTTCAACAGAAAATGCAGTCTTTGGAGAAGTTGCTTTTGGCATCATGCTCTTTGGATAATACAAATCCAAATTCTGCTGGTAAGATGAGTGATTGACTTTGTATGTCTTCTTCAACTCCAATTCATGACTCTCGAGTTTCTCAATCAGCAAATCTAGTGTCAACTTTTCTGGTGCTTTGATGGTATTCTTCAGCATCAGGGCATAATATCTCCAATCCATCTCGTCAGGCAACGAATCAAACAATTTGTCGATAAGATCTTCTTCAGGAATTCTGATATCATGTCTTACTAATTCCAGCTTCAGATGACCAAACCTTTCTATCATTTTACAAACTGACTCATTCTTTAAACACCCAAACAAATCAAACTCTTTCCTAAGAAGTTTTCTTTTGTTTTTCACAATTTCAGTACTTCCTAAACATTTCTTTTCTAATTTTGCCCAGAGGTCTTTAGCGTTTGAATAATCGATCAAAGAGATTATGTCCTCCCGAACGGACTGAAACAACAAAGCCACACACTTTTGTTCAGCTACAAACGAATCAATTTCATCAGATGATCTTAAAGTTTCACCATTTTTGTTTCCATTTTCATAACCGTTTTTCAAACTCTTCCAGCTAGGAAATGCGAATGCCATCAACCAATCTTCAAACTTTCTTGACCACCGACTGTATTCCTCGATAGCCATTAACTTAGGAGGTTTATTAAATGTTCCAAATGCACTTTCCGATTCCCAAGCTTCCTTTTTCTTCTCTTTTGGCACATTCTCATTGTTGTTGCTAGACGAAGAATCATCGTTTCCGAAATCTCCAGCAAATGCGTACATGTCACTAAACGGGTTCAAGAATATGTCATCCATCTTGAATGTACCTGAAAAACAATAAAACACTTAGAAAAATTTTGATTTTGAGAAATATCAATTTCAAGCGAAAGTTGTTCAAGCGAAACAGCTTGTATTTTTTACTGTTCAAGCGAAATGGTCAACAAATATATAAGGTTCAAGCGAAACAGGACAATCTGAAGCGAAACCTCCTATTTCGCTTGAACTTTCAAGCGAAATGGTTAATCAGAAACAGCCAGTTCAAGCGAAATACAAGTAACCTAGTTCGCTTGAACTTTTCAAGCGAAAGGGTCTGAATTTTCAAGCGAAAACCTTAATTTTCAAGCGAAATGGATCCTTTTCAAGCGAAAGATGTTATATACAGCAACTTTCAAGCGAAACTACGAAGACCAATGTCAAGCAAAAGCCTGTTTTAATCCATTTTTTACAAGTTTTAATCCGAATTTTAATCTGATCCTTTGTAGGCTTTGTTAAAACTATGTTTTACACAATATATGTGAAATTCAGGCCATCTCAACCATTAGAACTCGTTCAGATCAGAAAAATATGAAAAGAAGTGAGTAGAAAGTAGAGAATCCAGTAATATCAAGATGCTATGGTATGAACTCCTCGTCCTGAGCTCTGATACCACTTGTTGGACCGTTTTAGGACCTTGAAAAGTCAGTTAAGGATGTTCATCTTCAAATACGAGGGCGGAATCAACATAAAAGAAGTCACAACAGCTAGTTTCCTTTTAATCTATCTTTTCTGATTGATTTTTGTGCTTTTACAATGTATTCTGAAGCAAATCCGGCAGCACCTTCTCTTACACACACATACAAGTTCACTTCAAATGAACAACACACACCCCTATATATAGGCCTCTAGGGTTTCGCTTGAGAGTGCCAGCCCAAGGGGTTTCGCTTGAGATCAGTTTCAAGCGAAACCGTTTGATGATGATGAATAGGTTTCGCTTGAATCTGCCAAGACACACTTTCAAGCGAAAACCCTATCTCAAACATGATCTAAACCTAATTTCGACCCTGTTGTGTGTTCATTCAACCTACCTAGACAAAAGACTTGTATAAGACAAAGTTAACAGACACTAAGTGCACCAACACTTCACCTAGCTTGTTAAGCGCCAACTATCATTCATTATTCACAAGGTTGTTAGATTAGTCATTCTAAATCATGACTTTCACACCTTATGAATCTTTGACTACTATTCTTATTGAACCTTATCATAGGTCGGTTTGACTTTTAAAAGTCAAACCACCAATTTACAAATATGGATGCACTAACAAGTTCACATGACTCGACTTAGGCACATTATCAACCACTTAGCGAGCGTCATCTTTTGAGATGCTACATCTACTAACATGTTATCTAATTCATACCTCAAGTAACCATAAATCAACATGTAATTTTAGTCATTGTATGCACATATATACTTTGACCATCATAACCATGGGTTTAACTCTTGTGTCAAAACCCACTTCTAATCACTTATGAACTCTTAACAACATCTCTAATTTGTTCAAGTAGTTCATTCATATGAATTAATATGATGTTTATACACATCAATACAACATCAATTTCATCAAATCAACAAAACCCACTTAGCTCATACTTGGTTATTTGGATTAATCACTAGTTTATGGCACAATTCTACAAGTTTGCATCTAGGGTTTGTTCCTAGACTTGTACCCACACTAATATCACTATAACATTGAACATTCATGCAAGAATTTCGTTCTGCAAGTTCATCAAAATTTCGAAATATTACTAAACATCAAAATTCAACATACCTTGTGATCCCCTAAGCTTGGTGATCACGATTTTATTAAAAGCCCCAAATTCTTGGCTTGATTTCTCCCTGATTTTGATCAATTTTGTGGATTTAGGGTTCACTTGATAGAACCCCCTTTTGGCTCCTTGGAAATGTCGACCAAACACACACTTGAAGTGTGTGTTTTGGTGTTTTGTTTTAATTAAATAAACCTATTTTCAATTTTGTCATGTTTAGTCCCCTCACTTGTTCAACTTTTTATAAAGAGTATTATTAATCAAGTTTCATTGGCATTTTAACAACATTTAATTAACTAGGTTGATATTCCTAGTTACTTGGCGGGTTCGGGGAAATCACATCCTGTTTTTACTTTAAGTCCCGTTAACTCGGGCCTTTTATATACTTTGTTTTTCTCAAAGTATTTATCCTCCTTTTAATTAATTTTAGATTTATTTATTTAAATCCTAATATTTACCGAGTGAATTTTTTTACCACTAACGATATTTTACCCGTCAGTAATATTAACGGAGTTTGATTACCAAACCCGTTTTTGGGGTGTTACACTTGGTACATGACTGGCTGATGGAGTAATAGAAAACCAGCAAAGAGACAGATGTTTTGGTATTGGCTTCTTGTGAGCACCCCTTCACTGATGTTGCCAATGATTTGGTCAGGTGGATGAGACTTCAAGAAGATTAGATCTCCTTTGTATGGAATAATGGCATTTAAGGGTGAAGGCTGCAGATGTGAATTATCTGAGCTAACCACTGTTGGTGACTTTGATGATCCAACAGGGTCTTGAAAGGGAGGAGGAGGAATAGGAGGAAGTGGTGTGGAAACATGTTGACTTTTATCCATTGTTTGAAGATTTTTATCAACAGTGCTTGAGGATGTGGAAGCAGGGGTTAAAGGGCTACTTTGGTCAACAACTTTTGAGGTAGCAGTGGTTGAGCTTTGACAGCTGTTTTGAACATCTGCTGCTCTACCAATGGATGCAGACTTTTGTTGTGGAATGATGATTTCATATCCATTGTCTGATGGAGGATTTTGACATGGACCTGCTGTAACACCTCAGAATTTCGTGTTCAATAAAGTAACGACACGTGTCACGTGTGACAAAACGCTTTGTAGACTCGGAATTATTAAAAATGATTGACAGGATTTAACCGTGTCGTTATGTTAACTTTTGCACCTCTGAACGACCTCGTTATAAATCCCAAGACTCAATTTATGTTAAAAACACCTTGTACATATTCAAGTTCAGGGAATTATTACGTGGAATGATTTAAAATTAAATGGTAGGACTCCTACGATGAAAAAGGAACGGAAACCCTTTGTTTTCGGGTCTTGTTTTTTAATGCAAAGCAAACAAACACAAATGGTGGGGTATCCAATAGTAAAAGACCCATAATGGAGGCCCCTAAATGAGAAAATAATGCCCACCACTCGTTTATACCACTTGCCCTTTCGAAACACCAACAAACAAAATCAAAAACTGATCTGCGGAGGGCGTCGCGTAGCGCGACGGACCCTCGCGCTACGCGAGGGTTGCCCAGCGACCAGATTACCTGCTGTTGGCTGTTGTGCGCATTTGTGACCCATTTAGCCGGTTTCTCTTGCATGTGCATGGCCCCTAGACATCCCTAAACACTAGTTACAGATGTTAAACGATTGTGGGATGTCCTAGACTTGGTTGTCAAGCTTTTGTGGTGTCCATGAGCACTATATAAGGGACCATAGTTGCAACAATTGCTACACACATCATTCAAGTGCCATCTGAGCATTGGAGGAGCTTACAATCTGATTCAAGGCCTTCCTAATTATCCATTAATCATCTAGTAAGTTGCTTAACCCTTCTAAATTAATTCTAGCTCTATAATTAGCTTAAAAGTCAATATATCGTGCTTAACGGTTGACTTCGTGATTAAGTAACGATAGCTCAGTCGTATGTCAAATTAAAAGTACCGTTAGATAGGTAATTATATGGGTATTAAACCCTTATAAGGGCAAGTACCAATTCCAGACCTAACTAGGTCGTTTGTCGGGTCAAACGTTGACCGAAAAAGTCAACAGAAATACAAAATGCGATTTAATGCACAATTAATGATCCGAAAGGTGTGTAACCTGTTTTAACCTTAATATAACATGATAATAAGTATAAAAACTTGTCTACGCTTGCCCGACTCGACAAATTTCTGTTTAAACCCGGTTCGGAACCGAAAGGCGCAAAACCTTGACTTTTGCTTTGACTTCGGTTCTGACCCGTTTTAGTTTGATTCGAAGATGCCTTAGTGCTTCATTAGAGTAGGGTTGCATGATAGTATAAGTCTCTGTACTTGTTTCGTTGATTATCCGATGCATGCACACGTTTCCGTTAATCGCTTAATTTGGACCATAACGCCCTTATGACCTTACAACGAGAATTTTGAAAATGTGGAAGTACAATAATCTTAGTTACTGATTACTAAACATGTACGTAAATTTTCACGTCAATCGGAGGTCTAGATTAAGAGATATGCGCATTAGCGTAAATAATAAGCTTATTATTAATTAAACGGCGCGATTAGCGCATAGCCTATCTAAACCCGATTTTCGGTACCAAAACTTTTACCCACTGATGGTAAATAATATTTTGGGATTTTTGAAGATTTTTAATTATTTTTAAACTGATCTTAAGCTAGGCTTATCGCATTGATTCGGTTAATACCGAATATGCCCTTTTAGGCCATAAAACGAGTTTTACGAATCCGTTTGATACCAATCCAATTGCCACTGATTTAAAATAATAAATAGAGTGTTTTGAGCCTGTTTTTCTGATCAGAAAACTCAGAATGGTATTTTAAACCGTACGTCGCTTAAAACGGCTTCATACGCGTATTAAACGCATAATTTGGGTTTAAAACCATTTTGGGAAATGAGACTCTTCACCAACTGTTGTGGTCTGTTAAAATTAATAATTTTGCTGATTAAATCAGACCCGTATCTCAGAAGTATTATAAATCTCTTTTATAACCCTTAAAATTGACCGAAATACCCCTACGGGGCGTATTTAGGGATTAAACTCGTTATGGGCATTATGGAAGATATCATAATGATATCACAACATATTTAAAGCGTATTAACTTAGGAAACCTGTTCGCGACCCTTTCGATTACCCGTCATGCGTTATACGCGTTCGGTTCGGTTTATGTAACTAGTTTGCATAAACTAGCCGAAACGGGTCAAACGATATCATTTTTATCTCAAAATCCAGAATGTGAATAGTAAACCCATATTAAACAAGTCCTCAACTTTTCGAGTCTAAATCACATTCTATCCGGTCTTCGCTTAATCGTGCGTACGAACCGTATCATTAAAACTGACCGGTCTAAGCTTAAGCTTAATTAAAGGCCCGTTAGTATTCTAATAGGTTATATTAAACCTTCGTTCCAGATTAGGAGAACCAGTAAAAGCTATCTGCAATT
>JARYGA010035129.1:0-31027 GCA_030545235.1 Helianthus tuberosus | reverse complement strand
AACATACCGGGGTTCGGCATTTCCTACCATAGAGCATTTCGTACGGTGCCATCTTAATACTAGCATGGTAGCTGTTGTTATACGAAAACTCGACCAATGGTAGGTAAACATCCCAACTTCCTCCAAAGTCGATTATACACGCCCGTAGCATGTCCTCCAATGTTTGTATTGTTCTTTCACTCTGTCCATCTGTTTGAGGATGGTACGCAGTGCTAATGAACAATTTGGTTCCCATTTGCTCTTGGAAATCTCGCCAGAAATTTGAAGTGAACCGGGTATCCCTATCAGACACGATGGATACCGGTACTCCATGACGTGCTATTATCTTATTAGTATAAACTTCTGACATCTTTTCTGACGTATAAGTCTCACGAATCGGAATGAAGTGAGCACTTTTCGTCAATCTATCCACCACTACCCATATGGCATCGAAACAGCGGTTTGTCTTTGGTAGTTTGGTTAATAGGTCCATCGTAATATGTTCCCATTTCCAAACCGGAATTTCCAACGGTTGAAGTTTACCGTATGGTTTTTGGTGCTCCGCCTTGACTTGTAGACATGTCAAGCTTTTTTCCACGTACTTCACCACATCTCTTTTCATTCCGGGCCACCAATAGTTTTGCTTTAAGTCATTATACATTTTGGTCGCTCCCGGATGGATGGAATAACGGGACTTATGAGCTTCATCAAGTAGAAGCTTTTTAACTCCACATGTGTTAGGAACCCAAATTCTGTTGAAATGTGTTTTCAAACCGTGGTTGCCTACTTCGAGATCTTTAACTTGGCCAACAATCCTTTCCTTTCTCCAGTTTTCCGTCTTAACTGCTTCATCTTGTGCTTCTCGAATTCGTTCGAGTAAGCCTGAGGTCACAATGAGTTGCAATGATCGTACTTGTATCGGGACATAATCTGTCTTTCTGCTTAGGGCATCCGCCACCACGTTTGCCCTTCCGGGGTGATAGTGTATTTCACAGTCGAAATCTTTCACCGTTTCTAGCCATCGCCTTTGTCGCATATTTAACTCCTTCTGATCAAAGAAGTATTTCAAGCTCTTGTGATCGGTGAATATGGTGCACTTTACCCCATATAAGTAGTGCCTCCATATTTTTAAGGCAAATACCACCGCAGCCAACTCGAGATCGTGCATGGGATATTTCTTCTCGTGTATCTTTAATTGCCTCGAGGTATAAGCTATAACTTTGCCCTGTTGCATCAAAACGCATCTGAGCCCCGATAGTGAAGCATCCGAATAAACCACCAAGTCTTCAACCCCGTCCGGCAATGTTAGTACCGGAGCTTGAGTTAACTTCTCTTTGAGCGTTTGAAATGCTCTTTCTTGATCTACACCCCAAATGAACTTTTCTTCCTTCCGGGTTAGTTTTGTTAGCGGTGACGAAATCTTGGAGAAATCTTGAATGAATCTCCTATAGTATCCCGCAAGCCCCAAAAAGCTTCTAATTTCTTAAGGGTTCTTCGGGGGATTCCATTTTGACACGGCCTCGATCTTTGATGGATCCACCAATACTCCGTCGGCACTTATGATGTGGCCAAGAAATTGTACCTCTCGTAACCAAAAGGCACACTTAGAGAATTTCGCATACAACCTTTCTCGTCTAAGTGTCTCTAACACTTCTTGTAAGTGGTGTGCATGTTCAATTTTGCTTTTCGAATACACCAAAATATCATCGATAAACACGATGACCGACTATTCCAACATTGGCTTGCAAACCCGGTTCATGAGGTCCATGAAAGCCCCGGGTGCATTTGTTAGCCCAAATGACATCACGAGGAATTCGTAATGTCCGTATCTCGTGCGGAAAGTTTTCTTCGGCACATCTTCCTCTTTGACCTTTAGTTGATGATACCCCGATCTAAGGTCAATTTTTGAAAACCAGTTCGCACCTTGTAATTGGTCGAATAAATCATCTATCCTCGGAAGCGGGTATCGGTTCTTTACCGTGAGTTTGTTTAACTCCCGGTAATCGATACACATGCGCATGCTTCCGTCTTTCTTTTTCACGAACAATACCGGTGCCCCAAGGAGATACACTCGGCCTTATGAATCCTTTGTCAAGCAGGTCTTGAATCTGGGACATCAACTCTTGTAATTTCGATGGTGCGAGTCGGTATGGTGCTTTTGCTACGGGTTTTGCGCCCGGAATCAATTCGATCCCGAACTCTACTTCCCGTTCAGGCGGTATCCCCGGTAAATCCTCCGGAAACACATCTTCATAGTCTCGTACTACCGGTACATCTTCAATCTTCCGTGATTCTTTCTCGGACTCATTTGCGTATATCATGAATGCCTTGCATCCTCGCTTCATAAGCTTGTGAGCTTTCAACAATGAGCATACTATGGGGTTGCCTCCTTTCTCGCCATAGATAGTGACGTGTTTCCCGCTCGGAGATATTAGCTTTATCTCCTTACGAAAACACACGACCTTCGCGTGGTGCTGAGATAGCCAATCCATCCCAACGACTACTTGAAATTCCCCCATTGACATCGGGATTAGGTCTATCAAGTATTCCTCATCGTCGATGCTTAATTTGTAGCCTCGACAAACATCACAAACTATAAAACTTTTGTTGTCCCCTATTTCAACTTCTAAGGGCACATATAATTTCGTCAATACAAATGAAGGATGTCGAATAAATCCATGTGAAATAAAGGATTTATTCGCACCCGTATCAAACAATACACGTGCTGGAATTGAGTTAATTGTGAATATACCTGAAACCACATCGGGTTCTGTTTTTGCTTCAGCCGCGGTAAGTTGGAAGGACCTAGCCTTCGCTTTGGGGGCTTCTGCTGGAGACTCTTTTGTGTCTTTCTTTCCAACCAACTCGGGGCATTCAGACTTTTAGTGGCCGGGTTGATAACATTTGTAACAAACGGAAACTTTTTCCGGGACATAGCGATGCAGTGTGCCCCGTCTTTCCACATACCGGACACGGCTTGTCTTTTAAGCGGCACTCACCTTTGTGCCCCTTTCCACATACTTTGCAACTCGGCGACCCGCCTTTAGCCTCCACTTTCTTCCCCGATTCAGCAGTTCTAGCTTTCTTTGTAGGGCTTGGATTCACATCTTGTGCCCTCCGCTCACCCCTTTCAACTTGTTTCTTTAACTCGATTTCCCGCTCCCGGGCAGGCGGTGTTGATGATTTCTGTGAGAGTTTCATATTTTGAGGGAGTCATAAACTTCCGGTATTCAGCACTCAGCATGTTGTAATAGTAGTATATCTTCTGCTCTTCAGTGGTGACTAACTCGTCACAAAATCTCAGCTTATCCATGAAGATGCCCGTGATCTTATCAATTGATTCTCCCTTTTGTCTTAACTGGATAAATTCCTCTTTGATCCTGTTAATAACTGCTTTGGGACTATGGTGTTTAAGGAACGGCACCTTAAACTCATCCCAAGTCATGACCCTTGCCGCTTCGGCTCCCATTTCCTTCTTTTTATTGTCCCACCAATCCTTGGCTTGATTTCTTAATTGACACGTTCCGTAAGCAACAAAGTCACCTACGTCGCAGTGGGTTCGTTCAAACACTCCTTCGACGTCACTTATCCATCTTTGGCAGATTATCGGGTCAACTTCCCCGTTATAGATTGGCGGTTTGCACGCCATAAATTCTTTATATGAACACCCTTTACGTTCTCCCGTTTTATCTTTCATAAGGTTGACACTATCCTCCAACCTTTTAACTCGCTCTTCGACAAGCGACAACACCGTGCTTTGAATTTTGTCTATAAACCCAGATAGACTACCTTCAATTGCCTTCCCTACTTCTTCGGCAATTATCTCTTTCATTTGTTCGGTGCTTGTTTGCACCGGATTATCATCGTTTCCATCGGACATCTTGAAACTGAAATGTTTACATTTAAACGTTAAACATTTCATTCATAACCTTGCTTCACTTGTTTCGGTTTAGCCAAGTTCTTAACTTGCTTTAACCGTTTACATTTAATGCACTTTCCGGGTTTGAGTGTGTTAACACGCTCTTCCCATGCACACCAATTCCTTTCTCATTCTTACATAAGACATAATTTGTTAACATAATAAGTTAATTCTAACCGGACGATCGATCAAGCTTGAACCGAACACTTTGTTGACAACCTTAAGCTCTGATTACCAACTTGTAACACCCGTCTAATTTTACTTGAATTTAATAATAATTCATACCATTTTATACAAAAGATGCCTAATTAACATAGATTTCATAAGTCAAGTTCATAAGTAGCAAAAACCTTAGTCAACTAATGACTAAGTTAAAACATTCAAAAGTTGTTTAACAATTTGTTTACATTCCATAAACATAGTCTATTAAAGTTTAAAACATTGCGGAAGCTTCAAAAGCCGTGTTCGGTTCTTCAACAATTGCTTGATCGCCATCCGTAAGCTCACCGTAGTTACCTAAGATCAAAACCACATCAATGTTAGTTTTAATCATGCTACAATGCATTTAAACAAGTTCCATGGATCAACATACAAGAAAAAAATAAAATTTTCCCGGAAAGGGGCGCCGCGTGACGCCAAGGGCCTAGGCGTCACGCCTAGCCCTTGTTTTCACAGACTGTTGTTTTCAGCTGTTGCTGTACATTCCCAGCTCAAGGTTTATTCAATTTCCAACTTAAAATGGCCATAACTTATGATTCGTAAGTCCGTTTTTAGTGATTCATTTTCCTATACGTCTGTAATTTCATTACCAACGTGCCTATTATCTAGCCCGAATTTTAAGGGCAGAATTTTACATGATTATTTAGCAAATCCTTAGCCTATCATCTAGCCCGAATTTTACATCAATCAACCCATTTTACACAATTGTTAGCTTCTAAAATTCTGAAGTCACTTCAAAGTTGTCAAATTACACTAGAACAACACCAAATTTCCTAGTGTTTATCAAGTTCTACATAACCCACTAATCACCTACAATGGTGTTCATGGATTTTACTAAAATTTCACATGATTTCAACTTGTATTTGTCTAGGGTTTGTCCCTAGACACTATATTGTTCCTAATTCATCATAAAACAAACCTACAACCATAATTTTCAGATTTTCCCAATTTCATGAGAATTTCAAGTTGAGAGTTTTCATCAAATTTTACATACCTTGTAATCCTCTTGTGATGAGGATCAATAATCTATGCTTTAATTTCGATTTCAGCTTGGATTGAGCCTTCAATTTGAGAGTTTTAGTGATGTTTAGGGTTTTGAGAGTGGGGAGTCGCCCCTGCTTGCTTCTGTATGACCAGACATCCCAAAATGGGGTGTTTGGTTTTGTTTTTATTAAAAATAATAATATAGTTTCAATCTTTACAACTTAGGCCCCTCCACTTTTGTTCAACTTATAGTTTGGTTATGTTAACCCTATTTCAAGTTATTTCTAGACTTGTAGTTAACTAGGTTATAATTTCCTAGTTAAATAATACTCTTGTTTATTTAAACTTTATAATTAGAATTATAAAGTTTTATATTTCCGGGATGTTACAGTCATCCGCATAGAGAAGGTGTGTAATTGTCGGCCCGTTGTTGGGGGTAACTATCCCTTTGATAACGTCCGCTTCTTTTGCACAATCAAACATACATGAAAGAGCCTCCATAACGACTAAAAAAGGAACTGGGAGAGCGGACCCCCTTGTCTCATTCCTTTGCCACACTTGAAAGTGAATGTAGGGGCCCCGTTGACCAACACGGACGAATTAGCTGACTTAAGGATCCCCAATATCCAACAACACCATTTATTAGGAAAACCCATTTGAAGAAGAATACTAACCACAAAATTCCAATTTACGTTGTCGTATGCTTTCTTGAAATCAAGTTTGAGGAAAAAGGCTTTGGATTTCCTCTTCTTAATCCAGGAAATGAGCTCATTGACAATAAGGGGGTCGTCTAATATATACCTTTCTCTCAAGAAAGTCGATTGGGATTCCGATATAATGCCATCCAAGACCTTCCTCATCCGGTTAGCTAAAGCTTTGGAGATAACCTTACTTATGACACCAACAAGATTAATAGGCCTGTAGTTATTGAGGTTGACCAGGTCTTCAACTTTAGGAACCAAGGTAATGAAAGATGCACCACTCCCTAGATTGATTTCACCATGCTCATGGAACCGAGAAAAAATTCTAGAGAAATCATCTTTGAAGAGGTCCCATAAATGCTTAATGAAGTGAAAATTCATCCCATCCGGGCCTGGAGCCTTATCGTCCCCACAACCGAAAACTGCCTCTTTAATCTCAAGTTCGGAAAAAGATTCAATCAACATATCGCTCTCCATATCCGTTATCTTCTGTAAATTGACATACAAAACCTCGGGTCTAGAGGGATGATCTTCTTTAAATTTATCTCTGAAAAACGAGAGGACCTGCTTTTTGATGGTACTCGGTTTTGAACACCACTCGCCGTTAATGTTGAGACCGTGAACCGAGTTCGTGGCTTTTCTATTGTTGCCCAAAGCATGAAAAAACTTGGAATTTTCATCCCCGTCCAAAGCCCACCTAGTTCTCGCTCTTTGTTTGAGGTCTAAGTTTTTTCTGTAATCCACTTCCCTAACAAGTCTCCTATTCTCCGCCAAAATCCACTCTTCTTCGTCCGTTAGATTCCTAACTTCCATTTCGGATTCTAAAGTCTCTAGTTCCGATAAAGCCGTCATTTCTGTCTCTCTTTCTTTAACTAAAAACTCATCTCTCCAGATTTTCAAACGAGCTCTAATACTAGCAAACTTCAAAGAGAACATCGGGGGGATCAAAAGGCTCGAAATTCTGGACAACTTCCTTAACGGCATCCTCGAAACCCGGTTTCCCAATCCATGAGCGATAAAATCTGAAAGGACGAGGACCGAAATTGAGATCGACAAGCTCCAAAAGAATCGGACAATGATCTGAATGCCTACTAGGCAAAACTCTGACACAAGCCGATGGCCATTTGTTAAAAAACTCATGACACACCAAAAACCGGTCCAACTTGCTGAGTTTCTTGCCATTGTCCCTAACAGAGGTGAATTTCCGACCTTGAGCTAGGTATTCCAACAAACCGTTATCAAAAATAAACCTGTTAAAGTTTTCTACACAAACACGTTTGAACTTAGAATGCTTTCTCTCTTCCGGAGACCGAACCGCGTTAAAGTCTCCAACTATGATGCATTTACCCTCCGAGGGGTTAATATAGTTTGAAATATCCGCCCAGAGTTGAAGTTTAGCCGCGGTGCTTTGCGGGGCGTACACATTGACTAAATTCACCCGATCCCCACTGCCTGCCAGCTTGTCCTTTAAAATAAGAAAACATATGTTCTGAATCACAGGGGCGATTTTCAAGATTTTAGGATCCCAGATCCAAACAAGACCACCCGATAGACCCACTGACGCAGCGCTGGCAAATTCAAATTCCCTGTTTCCCCAGAATCCCAATAAGTCCGATTTCATAACAGATTCGACCTTGGACTCTTGAAGAGCAATAACACTAACCTTGCTAGAATTCCTGATGTCTTTAACCCACGAAGCCTTGGCACCCCCGACTAAACCTCGAATATTAATAGAAAGGATATTCATTGAGGAACAACATTCTTGCCTTCACCAATAATGGAAGCTTTGACTAAATTGTGATAATTGCCGAGGTTGACACCTATAACATTCCCAATTTTAATCGTATCCTCCACTTCTTCTAACTCCCGCACCTGGAAAGAGTCACAAACAACTTCGTCTAACTCCATAGTTCGCATATCAGTTCCGTCTTCCACCTCACAGTCAGTGGGAACAGGGTCAGACACGACGCACTTATGATCTGAATATTGACCTTCCTTCTTTGATTCCGAGCTAAGGGACTCACCATGAACAGTAGCAAAGTTATTAACTCCAATATCCTTTGCCCTAACACTTAGGTCGAAGGTGAACTCCCCTTCATCCCTTGGCCTCTTTCTGGGCCTATCAAGGGCGCATGGGCTAGAATTAGCATTAGGGGCAGATCTCGATTTCCTGGGCCTGATTCTCAAAGATCTCTTATTGGTCCTTAAGTTGCCATCAACTGACTTAAAATAATAAACGACCCAACCTGGGCATGGGACCCATCCATTTTACTTTTCGTCACAGAAAAAACCTCGGAATACAAACCATCTCCTAGAGCAGTGGAGCATTTATTGTTGTTCAAATTGGGACCACCACCACCTTTTCCATCTCATGTCCTTTCGTCTTCCTCCTCTGGGTTTGGATTTCTCATCGGTGAACGAAAATCCTCTACCGGTAAGATTACTTCTCCAATGCCGTCTGGCTCCCAATCGCTAGTTTCCTCCTCGATCCAGACCCTGAACTGCACCTTTTTCCACCGAAGGTTTACATGTTCATGAATTATGTCTCCGTCTCCGACCAGCACTCCTATCCAACTAGAAGACAAATTTCCATCCTCGGCCGATATCTGGGCTCCATGAACAATCTTACCGAATTTCCCCACGATAGAGTTGAGAACGTCGGAATCAGTTAATTGAACCGAAACTCCTTGAACCTTGACCCATGTAAGTCTCTCGAAAGGGAAAGATTGGCCATTCCAGAGATCCAAAGACAGGAACCACTTGTCCCAACAAGAATGATTTAATAAAAATTCCCCACAGATGTTAGCATCGACAAACTTTAGCATCATAGACAACCCACCTAGATGGCTTAAGGAAACGCCCGGAATTCTAGCATCGGCAATCAGATGGTTAAGACTTCTTAGCGTATCCAAGTCCCTACATTTCCCCACGAGGGCTTTTCCCATAAGTTCTTTAAACGCAAGTGTTTCATCAGGAACAAATATTGTCTTACCCACCGCCTCGTCTTTATGATGTTCTCCTCCAGCATCTCCGACTGATTTTGTGAACAAATCGCTAAACTTTTTCCCCCCACCCTAATTAACGTATGCATGATTATAAAACTTGTGACCCTGTTGTTGCATGGGAGGGGCCGGAAACTTGTCTTTCCCAACTCCCACGTCCGAGTTATCAGTGAATACATCCTCGTTTTCTTTAGCGAATCTAGCAATATAGGCCTTTAACTTATTTCCTCCCATCTTGGTCCCGTTAAGGGCTCTCTCCATTTCTTTAGCATCGGACACATTCTTGAAGCTAATAAAACCGAACTTGTTTCCAACTTTATCCTTCTTCCTTGCAATGTACACCCCTGCTACCTCTCCAAATACATTAACGAATTCCGTAACCCCCCACGGCGTACTTCCCTGCGGCAAATTAGTCACGAAGAATTTCGTGATGTTCTCCTTCCTTGCTGAGTTCCTATTTTGGTTTCTCTCCTTCTTCCGTAGATGATGGGGGAGCTCCCATGGACCATCCTCTTCCATAGGGGAGCCCAGAGGAAAACGAAATCCCAGAAGGCGAATGGATTCAATGGACCTCGAGATAGAGGATAAGGTAACGTTAGATCTGCAACCGATATACAATTAGGTCAAACCTCAGGCTCTATCCCTAGCACCACGTCGTTGCCGAGCCCCCGGCGATTAGTTTTCCGGTAGGAAGAAGACACGGGAAAGCCAAGTCCCAGACGGCAAATGGAAGAGAAGATAGATCAAGTTAGGGTGAAAGGTCAAACCCGACGTTCAGGTGCCCTCGCACACTAACCCAAAGTTCCTTCCTTCGTCGAGCCTCCGACGACCAGCGGGATTAGGGTTTAGAGAGAACTGTTACAGAAAAGACAGGTGTTCCTATGGGGTATACTTTCACGACTCTTAACTACACGTAGGCACCACATCACCTATTTGACATTCTTTCACTTCACCTTCATGTCACACCCCGATTTCCACGTGGGCCCGGTGGGGGAGTATCGTGACGTGGTTGGCAACATAATAGTCAAACAGCACAATATATAAATGCACAGCGGAAGCAAAAGATAAATATTATTACATTCCGAATATAAAGTAATATCCAGTATTACAACGGAAAGTAAAGAATCCACAGGCGGATCTTTAAACATATCATTTGTTCAACAGACTTTAGATGCCTAGAACTTGCAAGATTCCTTATTAGCGCCCTGAGCTTCCAGCCAATTTCGTTCAGTACATGTCACTTAACATTTTTAGAAAATACGTCAGTTTTCACTGGTAAATACACTCAACTGACTCATTTGAAAAGAGTTTAAGAAAATTGATTTGGATGCACGTGGCACAAAAATATCTTTTATAATTTGATTAAAATGCACAGAGGCAAAATTAACCTTTTTTACTTGGGAAAATTATTTGTATATAATCTTGTATACAGTTTTACTTATTTGTCGTCCGTTAGGGCCGGTTTGTAGGGCCGGACTAGATTAACTGACACGCCACAGGTATAATGCCCACAGGCTATCATCCTCTAAGTGGATTACTAGTTTTCGGTATAATGCCCACAAGGATGATACCTCGGAGTGGATTACCAGTTTTTACATAATGCAGCTGTCAGGTGTATGCCTACACCCCGTGCTTAGGTCGTGGCCATTTCGTAAAATGATGCCAAGGATATCCGGGACATGGTCATTAACCCCCAAAGGCCATACACCAAATAATACATATTAAACGGGTTGTAAGTACATCAATCACAATACGATTTAAATAACTACACACCCGACCAAGCGGTACTTTTATAGTGTCGTATCCCAAGCCCGTATAGGGAAATAAGTTAAGAGTATTTACCTGAGCTAGCTCCTGTCTTAAATAGTAAGAATTTAATAACTCAGCCGTATTCACTTAAGTAAGCGTAGGTACCATTTACCGGAAGGCTCTAGTCTGGAATGATGGTATAAATAACTTATTAGAATGCTAACGGGTCTTTAATTAAGCCTAAGCTTAGACCGGTTAGTCTTAAGGGAATATACGGTTCAAACGCATGATTAAGCGAAGACCGGAATAGAATGTGGTTTAGACCTGACAAGTTTGAAGACTTGTCTTAAATGGGTATTTCATACACATTCTGGATTTTGAGATAAAACCAATAAGGTTTGACCCGTTTCGGCTAATTTATGTGAACTTGTTACATAAACCGAACCGTACGCGTACTAAGCGTGACGGGTATTCATGAGAGCCATATACAGGTTTCCTAAGTTAATTATGACTCAAATATGTTGTGATATCAGTAAGATGTCTTTCATTATGCCCGAAACGTATTTAAACACAAACTAGGCCCCGTAGGGGTAGTTTGGTCATTTAAAAGTTTGTAAAAGAGTTTAAGTAACAACCTGAGTTACAGGTCTGATGTAATCAGCAAATATACTCAATTTGCTCAGTTAAATCAGTAGGTTAAAGCATATATGTGAAATTTTATCATTTTTAACCAAACTATGCCCCGTAGGGGTATTTTGGTAATTTCACATAAGCCGAAAAGCTCAAAACTGAAGTCTGAGTTTATAAATCTTTGTTTACTGTTAAAATATTATAATTTGCCTCATATATCAGTAGGTATCAACCCGGGTATGTCCAATATAATTTTACTACATACTTTGCGTTAAAAATGCTTAAGAAGACGATTAAAGGCCATTTCCGGGTTCGATACTTAAATCTGATATTTTTATATTTCCAGAAGGCTTAAAATATTTTATTTATCATATGTGATCAGTAGCAAAAGGTTTGGAGTCGTTTAGATATGTAAAACTCATTTTATGGCTCGTAAGGGCAAAACCGACAATTACCGGATTAAGACTACGACTACTAGTTATGCTCAGCCTAAAATTAATTAAAAATCTTTAAAAATCCAAAAATAAGATATTACATCAGTGGGTATTAAGTTTGATACCAAAAAGTAGGCTTAACTAGGCTATACGCTAATTACACCGTTTTATTAACATAAAGCATTAATTTAGCGATAATGAGCATAACTCTCAATCTATGAGTCAAAATGATGTCAAACTTTGCATACAAGTTTATATATCAGTAACTAAGGTTTCTACACTTTTACATTTTCATAATTCATGTTTTAAGGTAATAAGGGCATAATGGTCAACATATGAGCAATTAACGGAAACATGCATATTAATTGGATAACTAATGAACCAAGGTGTATAATCACAGAGGATTGTACTAACATGTAACCTAATCCAATTAAAGCTCTGAGGCATTTCTAAAACATGCCTAAACGGGTCAGAACTGAAAGTCAAAGTGAAAGTCAAACTATGTGACTTTCGGCTCCGAACCGGGTCTAAACAGGAAATTGTCGGGTTGAACATGTTTAGACATGTTTTTACACTTATTACTAAGTTATAACAATGATCCAACAGGTTGCATATGATCTACAATGTTAATTATGCATAAATCTTATTTTAAGCTTCTTGTTGACTTTTTAAATATAAGTTTGACCCGACTTTTGACCTGGTTAGAGTGATGATCAGGGGAAACCCTTTTGAGGTTTTATTACCCACATAAATACCAACTCATAACTACTTTTGATTCGAGATATAACTGAGCCATTAATACTTAATCTCGAAGTCAAACCGTAATTACGTCGGTTTGACTTTTAGCTAAATAACTAAGCTAAAGTTAATTAGAGAAGGTTAGGCAACTTACAAAGGTCCTAAGCTTGATTAGGGAACACTTGAGAGAAGGTTTTGAGTTCCAGAAGTGCTCCAAGAATGCAGATGAAGATGTGATGAATTGTTTGCAACTAAAGGCCCTTATATAGTGGATTTACTCACCACAATGCATTGACAACAAGGTCTACTACTGCCCACAACATTCCTACATGTGTCCTACATGTTTAGGGAGTGTTTAGGGGCCAAGGGGTAAGAGGAAACTCGTTTAAGAGGTCAGAATCGCGTTTAAACTGGCAACAGCCGGTTTTCTGTTGCTGGGTAGTTTCTTGCGCACCGTAACAAATATTTGTTGCGGTGCGCAACAATTCATCAGGGACCAAAATGTTGGCTTTTCAATGATTTGAAGGGGCAACTGAGTATAAACGATTCTTGGCCGTTTTTTATCAATATGGGGCCTCAAATTTGGGTCATGTATAGTATGCACCACCATGTTATGTTGTGTGAAAGTCCTGGAGTCTTTTAGAAAGTGCCGAACAATAAGGTTTACCGTGCAAATTTCTTCGTAGGAGTCCACCAATTAAATTATGAATCATTCATTGCTATAATTCACTGAACTTGAACATATACTACATGTTTTTAATATGTTTTGAGTCTTGGGATTTATAACGAGGTCGTTCAGAGGTGCAAAAGTTAACATAACGACACTTTTAAATCCTGTCAAACATTTTTTAATAAATCCGAGTTTATAACGTTTTTTTTTTGTCTTACACGACACGTGTCGTTATTTTATTTAACACGAATTTTCGAGGTGTTACACTTCACATCACCTATATTAATATCTTACAAACGTATTTATTAAGTAGGTGTATTTCTAAAAATATTTATTTTTTTAACAACAAATTTCTTTTATTCCTGTCGTCTATGGGACTTGAACCCAATACCTTCCTTTCCCAAGGTGTTTAAAGTTTTTGCCTTTGCCAATGGACCACCACTCCACTGGTTAAAAAATATTTATTTAATTGGAGTAATTCTACTTTTACTTTATTTTGTTAACAGACTCAAATATATTTTCTATTTTCTTTAATCATCCCATTAAAATATTAGGCCACTCGGTGTGGGGTAGTCCAGGCCCGACCTGGCCCGGTGACGCCTCCACACACCATTTTCACTGTAGTGGCGTCGTCCTGGCCGCCAGGGAGTAGACGCTGAAGACGGGCACAAAAAGACAAAAAAACTATCCGTTTGAATGATATAGCCGCTGTAAAATATATATATATTCAATTCTACTTTATACATATATACCCTTTATTCCTCCATTTTTAACCCAAATCTTTCTAATCTCTCTCAATTTTTTATACACCACCTTATTATTTATAAAAATAAAGTCACGTCTTCTTCTTCTTCATCGTGGTGTTCGTCATCTTCAGGTGAAGGCAAATTATTTTTTGCGAACTTCGTTATGCATGCAGCACAGATGATCATGGAGGAAGAGGAAAAAACGTCGTCACAACCGCAAACTAGGGCGGCCGCCTTAAATCGAGACCGAGAAGGTATTCAATTTTTTTTGTGTATCTTTATTTAATTTTAATAATGTATTTAATTTTTTAATGTTAATAATGAATTTAATTTATTTTTGTTGTTAATATTTAGCTGGCCATGATAGTTTAGTGGCCGATTATTTTGCCGACGAACCTGTGTACATGGACGCGATGTTTACACGTCGATTCCGAATGAGTCGTCGACTGTTCTTACGTATAGCAAATGACTTGGTGTAGTCTGATCCATTTTCACACTTCGATACGACGCTAGAGGCCGTAGGGGATTCACCACTTTACAGAAATGTACGGCGGCCATTCGTCAATTGGCATACGGGACGGCACCCGATTCGTTGGACGAGTATTTAAGGATGTCTGAAAGAACTTCACGTGAATGTTTGCACAGGTTTTGCGAATGGATCGTGAAGTTATATAGCAAGAAATATATGCGGAAACCAAATGCAAACGACATCCAAAAATTATATCAAGCACACGAAGAAAGACATGGTTTTCCAGTAATGCTCGGAAGCATTAATTGCATGCACTGGCCGAGGCAGAACTGCTTTCCTGCCTGGCAAGGTCAATATACTCTGTGCGATCATGGTCATCCAACTATAATACTAGAGACTATTGTGTCACAGGATTTCTGGATTTGGCATACTTTTTTTGGTCTTCCTGGTTCACTTAACGACCTTAACATCTACCAGTTACAGATATTTGACGATGTAATAGCAGGAACAGGTCTAGACACCAGTTGGTTTCAGGGGTAGAATACTGGTGCAGTTACTACCTTGCGGATGGAATATACCCAACGTACTCTACAATCGTTAAAACTATTCCGCACCCGACAGACGATAAAAGAAAGAAATTTGCCAAATTTCAAGAGGGGGTGAGAAAAGATACTGAACGGTGTTTTGGGGTTCTACAAAAAAATAGCATATCATTGAACATCCAGCACGTTCTTTTACACCACAGAGGTTGCGATACATTATGTATGCTTGTATCTTGCTGCATAACATAATCATCGAAGACGAAGGTAGAGCGATTTGTGACTACGACGGAAACGCGCCTAATGGGAATTCTGTTCCAGTGACTGCAGAACAATAAGATTTAAACGGATTCTCTCTACGTAACAAGTACACACATCAAAACCTACAAGCGGACTTGGTGGAGTACATCTGGAACAACGCACAAAACGAACCTAATGATGACATGCCGGATGAAGACTAGTAGTTTTTGTAATTTTTTTAAAGATTAGGTTGGTTTTTTTATTGTAATGTTGGAATTAATATTTATTTTAGAGTTTAAATTAATTTAGTTTATATATATATAGGGTAAGGTTATTGTAAAAAAGGTGAGAAGTGTGAGAAATATTGTGGAGATGACATGTGTCCTCAATATAAATTAATTCAAAAGGGTAAACAAGTAATTTTATCATTGATTCAATTAATTCAAAACCTTCCATAACCGCCACCTTATTTATAGGAACATGATTTTTTAAAAGATCTCTATAAAAACACTACGAATAACACTGCAACCACCATTCAACACGTATATAATACCATTCAATAAGTATATAACACCATTCAATAAATATATAACACCATTCAATAAGTATATAACACCATTTTAAAGATCTCTATAAAAACCCTACGAATAACACTGCAAAATCACCATTCAACACATATATAACACCATTCAATAAGTATATAACACCATTCAATAATTATATAACACCATTCAATAAGTATATAACACCATTTGATAAGTATATAACACTATTAAAGACACTACCTCCATTTTCAGAATGTGTTCTTAATATAATGTTCATAGTATGGTTATTGTACATGGTGTTTTAAACCTGCATGCATGGTGTTTTACATCTGCATTCTAGTAGATGTTCCAGATTTCATATGTTAAAACACCATGGTGTTTTAAAACCTACATTCCAGTAGATAAAAAAAATACCACGTTTTCCAGTATGTGTTTAAAACACCACGCTTTAAATCACATACAATTAAAACACCATTGTATGAACATAGACAAAACATCATGGACTAAACATCTGATCGAAACATATGTTTTTCTCTATATAAGTATAGCAATATGGTACTCATATTAAAAATAAAAAAACGCTCGTTATTATGGTGTATTTTTTTTTTGAAAGTTACGTATAAAAAGTTATTAACGTTTAAAAAAGATAGGGGGAAGTTGCATGTGCATTAATGTTAGTTTTTTAATTTATAAATGTTAAATTTACCTATATACCCTTAATATAGAAAATTAATATGTTTAATAGTAAACATTATTTACAATTTTGCCATTATGATCTCAACTATTAGATCAAAGATCTAATGGTGTAGTTCTTTCTTACATTTCTCATAAAAAAAAAACTTTTTACAGGAACCTGTACCTATACATATATAGGGTCAGGATTTAGAGAAAACGCTCAAAAGTGTGAGAACGGAGAGAACGCTTATGGATCGTCAGATCAAAACAATCTATGGACTAGATGACGCGGTGGCATTTTCGTAAATAAAATCACTTTTATTAATCTGGCGCGCTTCATTAAGGGTAAAAGGGTCTTTTGACTTAACATAAAACGCTAAACTCACGCTATTAAAATCACGCCTCAACACACATAGCACACTTCATCATAATATAACGCCATAGATATAAAACACCAAACTTTGTTTTTAACCGATAAAGCTGAACAAACAGTACTATAACGACGGAACTTTATTACTAGCATTTACTGCAATAAAAATCGCGCCTAAAAAACGCGCCAAAAACTTCCTATATAAACAAACTCTCATAATTACTAAAATCCAAACCAAAACCACAAAAACCTATATTTTCCTCTACGCCATTCATCTTATAAACGCCAAAAAAACCAAAATATCAAAGATTCAAATCCATGTTTCTTTGATATACACTATTTTCTCAATAAACTTTCACTCTATGTAATGAGCAAGATCCTCAATATAAACGCCAAAACATACAAAAATAACAAAACTTCAAAAAAGCCATTTCATGGAGATTCTGTTTTTGTTCTCTACAAAGTTTAGCTAAACGGGATGGATAACATTGTTACACATCTTTCTTGACTGAGGATTAACAATGTTATCCATTTCGTTCAGCAAAACATTATTGAGTTTAGCACGACCAAAAATAGAAGTTTATGGAAGTTTTATTTAGTGGCGTTATTGTTTTTTTTTTTTTTGGCGATTGATTTCCTTGCCCGATCTTATATTGTTTGTTATTTAACTTCGAAGTAGCATGTTATTAACAAAGAGATAGAAAAAAGAAAAAGATGCAAAAAAAAATAAAATAAAAAAAGCCAAACTGAGAAATGTCTGTGTTCTATAGCATTGAAATAAAAAACGCTAAACTACTCTACGCTGGCTCTCAAAGACCATCTGTATGTGTTCTGTAAGAATGACAAATACAAAACGCCAAACTACTCTTCACTGGCTCTCGAAGACCTTGTCGATCTTCTTTTAATTACGGCCTGTTTGCATGTTGATGCGTAGTGTCCATAGGCTTTGCAGTTCTGACACTGTCTTTCTTTGTCCCCGGGTTTTGACTTTGATTTCTTTTTGTCGATTGCTATCTCCTGTTTAGATTTCAGGCGCTTCCGAGAACCAGAACCTTTGGATTTATAACCTACAGGGACTCTTATTGGATTCTTGTCATTTTTATATTGACCAGTTATCTCGGCAAATCTATCCCTAGAACTAGCGGGAGGAGCAACAATCTGCATATCTTGGACCTTCTTCATATAAGATTGAACATGATTATTACCAGATAAACGGTTCAAAGTGTATTCGGTTGAATAAATAATATCTCGCATCATACTTTGCACATCAGGATCAAGCTCGGTCATATATTCACGACTAATTGAGAATTCAGGAGAGCAGTTTGGGGAGGCCTCTTTGCACCATTTATTCAGAATGTATTGTTTTGGAAATTCCCTAATGTCCATAAGTCTCAAAACATAGAATAAATGTCTACATAGCAAACCAAACTGTTCAAAACGTATGCATGAGCAACTGCATGTGCAATCAGACTTACGGAACAATACCTGAAAAACGCCAAAAACAATATTTCTATAACGCCATGCATAGAATGTTTGTCTAAAAAAGAAAAGAACACATTGCATATGATAAAACGCCATTAACAGAAAACGCCATAAAACCATAACGCCATTATTTACCTCAAATAATGATGTACAAAGCTGTTGGAAGTCATTTACATAAAACTTAACAAACCCATCAGGCTGGTCTTCGTAACGTTGGTTTATGCAATCCACAACTCCAATAAGCTCAGCTTGAACGTCGCAAAAAATACTTTTTGTGTATGTATCAACAGCTTGCCCTTCCAACAATTTGTAATTACTCTTCAACTGGGGTCTTTTATATCGAGATTCATGATCATTTTTACGATGTGTGTGACGATGTGCTTCTACTGCAGTCTCATAATGCGTCATGAACTCAACAAGAGTAGCTTTCGAATTGCACACTTGACCAAAAAAATGATTCTCACTCTCCGACCTGGATGTTGTTCGCATAAGACCAGACATATGCTCCATTCTATAGTACGCAGGAATCCAAGATTCCCTAAGTGCAAAAATATCAGATAGCCAGTCATTATCTTCTAAATTGAATTCTGCAATAACCGCTTCCCAATCTGATTCAAACTATTCAGGTGTGAGAATATCCGTCCACACAACACCACAGATACGTTCTTTAAAATTGGTGGAATTGCATTGTCACACCCCTATTTTCCACGTGTCACCGGTGGGCCCGGTGGGGAGTATCGTGACGTAGTTGATATCATCATAGTCAAACAACACAATATTTAAATGCACAGTGGAAGCAAAAGATAGATATATTTCAACCGAATAAAATGTAATATTAAGTATCACAAAGTGGCTGAAACAGATCCACAGGCGGATCAAATAAAAAGGAAAACTGTTCAACAGACTTTGACATCTAAAGCTTGCGAGACTTGAATAATGATGCCTGGAGTAGCCAGCCTATTTCGTCTAGTACCTGCACTTAGCCTTTTTGGAAAATACGTCAGTTTACACTGGTAAATACAACTTAACTGACTCATTTTGAAAATGGTTTGAAAATTTATTTGAATGCACTTCGGCAAAAATATTTTTATAACTTGGGACAATTAAAAATACTCTTGTATACAGTTTTACTCATTTGTCGTACATTAGGGCCGGTTTGTAGGGCCGGACTTAAGTTAACTGACACACCACAGGTATAATGCCCACAAGGTTGATTCCTTTAAGTGGCATACCAGTTTTTACATAATGCATCTGTCAGGTGTACGCCTACACCCCGTGCTTAGGTCGTGGCCATTTCATGAATGATGCCAAGGATATCCGGGACATGGTCATTTAACCCCCAAAAGCCATACACCAAATAATACATATTAAACAGGTTATGTAAATACATCAATCACAGTACGATTTAAATGACTACATACACCCGACCAAGCGGTACTTTTATAGAACCGTATCCCAAGCCCGTATAGGGAAAATAAGTTAAGAGTATTTACCTGAGCTAAATATAAATTTAATCCCAGCCGTATATCAAATCAGCAAGTACAGATAGCTTTTACTGGGCTCCTAATCTGGAATGAAGGTTTTTTAATAACCTATTAGAATCCTAGCGGTCTTTAATTAAGCTTAGACTTAGACCGGTTAGTTTTCAAAAGGAAGACACGGTTCAAACGCATGACGAAGCGAAGACCGATTTAGAATGTGGTTTTGACCCGAAAAGCTTGTATACTTGTTTAATATGGGTAACTTAAACACATTCTGGAATTTGAGACAAAAACGATATGGTTTGACCCGTTTCGGCTAATATATGCAAACTAGTTACATATGCCGATCCGAACGCGAAAAGTGCGTAACGAGTAACCAAACGAGTCATATACAAGTTTCCTAAGTTAATATGCATTAAATATGTTGTGATATCAGTAAGATATCTTCTATTATGCCCAAAATGGATTTAAACACAAATTACGCCCCGTAGGGGTATTTTGGTCATTTAAAAAGGTAATAAAAGAGTTTAAATATAAATCTGAGTTTCGGGTCTGATGTAATCAGTAAAAATACTTAATTTACTAGGTTATATCAGTAGGGTATCATATATATGTGAAATATATCCTTTATAACCAAACTATGCCTCTTAAGGGTATTTTGGTAATTTCACATAGGCTTAAAAAGTTAAAACTGGAAACCTGAGTTTAAAACTTTAGCTTACTATAAAAATATAATAATTTACTTAAATATCAGTAGGTATCAAACCTTATGTGCTCAACATAATCTTAATACATACTATGCGTCAAAAATGCCTAAAAAGGCGATTTGGAGCCATTTCCGGGTTTTCAAAGGAAAGCTGATATTTTTATAATTCCAGAAGGCTCAAAATACTTTATTTATCATATTAGATTAGTAGAAAAAGGTTTGGTATCAAAAGGTTTTATAAAACTCATTTTATAACTTAAAAAGGGTAAAACCGACAACTACCGAATTAAGCTTAGAACTCTAGGTTATGAACAGCCTAAAAATAAATAAAAATCTCCAAAAATCCCAAAATATTATTTTATATCAGTGGGTAAAAATTTTGGTATCAAAAATTGGGTTTAGATAGGCTATATGCTAATTACGCCTTTTAATTACTAAAAAGTTTTCTAATTATGCTATTGAGCGTAACTCTTAATCTAGACCTCAAACTGATGTCAAATTCTAGGTACAAGTTTATAAATCAGTACCTAAGGTTTCTACTCTTTTACATTTTCAAAATTCATGTTTTAAGGTAATATGGGCATAATAGTCAACATTTTGGCATTTAACGGAAATATGCATATGAATCGGATAACTAATGAACCAAGTTGTATAATCTCAGAGGGTCATACTTATAGGTAACTTGGTCCTATTAAAGCTCTAAGGAATTCCTAAACCATGCTCAAACGAGTCAGAACTGAAAGTCAAAGCATAAGTCAAACTATGCGACTTTCGGTCCCGAACCGAGCCTAAACTGAAAATTGTCGAGTTGAACATGTTTAGACATGTTCTTACATTAATTACCAAGTTATATTAATGTCAAAACAGGTTGCATAGCTTCTACATTGCTAATTATGCATTTATTTGAAAATAGGCTTCATGTTGACTTTTTATAATCAAGTTTGACTCGACAATTGACCTAGTTAGAGTGGGAATCAGAGAATACCCTTTTAAGGGTTTATTGACCACATAATTACCAACTCATGGGTACATTCAATTTGAATTTTGACTGAAGGGATTAAGATTAACGACGAAGTCAAATCTTAATTACGACGGTTTGACTTTATGCTAATAAACTAAGCAAAACTGAACTAAAGGAGGTTAAGCATACTTACAATAGTCCTAAGCACGACTAATGATCACTAGGAATGGTGCTTGAGCTCCAGGAACCTCCAAGAAGTGAGTTGTGAACTTCCAAGTGAATGAGCAAATGAAGAACACAACTTAAGGCCTTTATATAGGTTTCTTGATGCCCTTAGATCATTACACACAAGCCTTTAGAAGTTATGGGATCATTCCAAGTGTCCCTAGACCTTTTAAAACCATCAAACAAGCTCCAGGTATCAAAAACAACCTTCCTAAGTCGGTTAAACAGGCTGTACAGACACCTGTGAAGTTTTTCTGCATCTGGGGACTTTAGGCGGGCTGCGTAAGGTCCCATAGAGGTTTTACGCGGGCCGTGTGAGGGTCTGATCCGGTCACCAAGTTTCAAAAATTGCAATTTTGGTCCCTGGTCCTTCCAAACTCGTTTTTAACATGGTTTCTTGCACTATAAACCCCCAAACTTGACTTTTAAGGATCCCAAGTTATAAACCAACTTTGTTAAGTCCCCGGTTATTCATACAATCACCAAAAAGTCTTAAATTTCAACATTGACGCTTTTAACCCTTCGTATACGAATATTGTTATAACTTTCTCATACTTTAACGAAACCTTGTGAAATTTTTATCACACATTCTCGTGAGTATAATTAATCATTACAAAGCTTCGGGTTCGCTAAAAGATCACTCAGAGGTATACATTATACATGTTGACACATTTAACCCCTGTAGTTTGTAATTCCTCACTTTCTTTCACAACTAGCTTCGTATGATCCATGATTTATTCGTTTAAGGGTATAAACATCATGTAGGGTTATTGAAAGATATATTTATTCATTGTTGACACTTTGAATCCTTTTATACTCATAGATTCCTTGTTTGCCAACTTTAGTCCCTCTAAATCAATCCTTTACACGTTTTAAGTCCATGACACGTGTCGATATATTATTGGACATGAATTTTCGAGGTGTTACATCCTCACCCCCTTAAAAGAAATCTCGACCTCGAGATTTACTGAAACAAATAAGGGTACTTTTCTTTCATTGTGGATTCTACCTCCCACGTGTATTCGGGACCTATGCGGGCATCCCATTTGAGCTTTACAATAGGCACATGCTTCCTTCGAAGCTTCTTTACCTGTCGATCTTCAATCGACAATGGTTTTTCCACAAATTTCAAGCTCTCATCTATATGCACATCCGTATATGGTATAACTAGCGATTCGTCAGCTAGGCATTTCTTCAGATTGCAGATGTGAAAAACATTGTGAATACCACTGAGCTCTTCAGGCAAGTTCAACTTATAAGCCACTGACCCAACACATTCGATAACCTCGAATGGTCCTATATACCTTGGGCTTAACTTACCTTTCTTACCAAATCGCATCACCCCCTTCCAGGGTGATACCTTAAGCAAAACTTTATCACCAACCTCAAACTTTAGAGGTTTACGTTTTGGATCTGCGTAGCTTTTCTGCCTATCCCTGGCAGCTTTCAGGCGGTCACGTATCTGGACAATTTTTTCCGTTGTTTCAAAAACCAAGTCAGGTCCTGATAATTGAACTTCTCCTACTTCTGCCCAACAAATAGGTGTTCTGCACTTTCTACCATATAACGCCTCAAAAGGTGCAGCCTTAATGCTTGTATGGTAGCTATTGTTATAGGAGAATTCTATCAATGGCAGGTGGTTATCCCAACTGCCACCTAAATCAATCACGCATGCACGAAGCATGTCTTCCAACGTTTCGATGGTACGCTCACTCTGCCCATCCGTCTGTGGATGGTAAGCCGTACTAAAATTCAAGCGCGTGCCCAATGATTGTTGGAAACTTTTCCAAAAATGTGAAGTGTACCTAGTATCCCTGTCAGAGATAATAGATACTGGTACGCCATGTAGGGACACAATCTTGTCTACATACAATTGGGCTAACATGTCAGAGCTATAAGTCTCCTTAATGGGTAGGAAATGTGCTGACTTAGTCAGTCTGTCTACTATCACCCATATAGTATCATTTCCTTTCCTTGTCTTTGGCAACTTGGTGATGAAATCCATTGTTACCATCTCCCACTTCCATGTGGGAAGTTCAGGTTGTTGTAGCAAACCTGACGGCTTCTGATGCTCAGCCTTGACTTGCACGCACGTCAAACATTTAGCTACATAGGCGGCTACAGACTTTTTCAAACCTATCCACCAATAGTTTGCCTTTAGATCCTGGTACATCTTATCAGCTCCAGGATGAACGGAATATTTGGAGCTGTGGGCTTCTTGGAGGATAACATCCCGAAGTCCTCCATAAACTGGAACCCATATTCGTCCATTCAACCTTAGGATTCCGTCCTTGTCATAGGATAACTGCTCCTCATTTACTCCTAGCTTTTCCTCAGGATAGTTAGCTTCCAACACAGCTTCCTTCTGTGCAACTAGCAACCTTTCGTTCAAACTATTCTTTACCTCAATGCTCTTGGCATTGATCCTTATAGGCTTCACTCTTTCCTTTCGACTTAAGGCATCGGCGACTACATTTGCCTTGCCAGGATGGTATCTTATCTCACAGTCATAATCATTTAAAGTTTCCATCCAATGTCGCTGCCTCATGTTCAAGTCCTTCTGATTGAACAAATGTTGAAGGCTCTTGTGATCAGAATAGATCACACACTTTGTACCATACAAATAATGCCTCCACAGTTTTAGTGCGAATACAACGGCACCCAATTCCAAGTCATGGGTGGTGTAATTCTTCTCGTGCACCTTTAACTGTCGTGAAGCATATGCAATGACTTTGCCTTTCTGCATAAGCACACATCCCATACCTGTGTGCGATGCATCACAATATACTACAAATTCCTCTATTCCATCAGGCAATGTCAATACTGGAGCATTGCTCAACTTCTGCCTAAGAATGTCAAAGGATTCCTGCTGCTTAGGACCCCAGTCAAACTTAATATTCTTCCTAGTCAACGAAGTCAGGGGTGCAGCAATCCTTGAGAAGTTTTCAATAAATCGCCTATAATATCCTGCTAAACCTAGAAAGCTACGAATCTCAGTAGGCGTCTTTGGCTCCTGCCAATTCATAACAGCTTCGACCTTAGCGGGATCTACTTGGATACCACGCTCACTAACCACATGTCCAAGGAATTGGACTTCTCGAAGCCAAAATTCACACTTTGAAAATTTGGCATAGAGCTTTTCTTGTTGGAGTAACTTAAGGATGCAACCGAGATGCTTCTCATGGTCAGCTTGGCTTTTCGAGTAGATGAGAATGTCATCGATGAAGACGATGACAAATTTGTCCAAGTAAGGCTTGCAGACGCGATTCATGAGGTCCATGAATGCGGCAGGTGCATTAGTGAGCCCAAAAGGCATCACTAAGAACTCGTAATGACCATAACGAGTCCTAAATGCAGTCTTGTGCACATCTTCCTCTTTAACCTTCAATTGATGATAGCCTGACCTTAAGTCAATCTTAGAGAAATAACTTGCCCCGTGAAGTTGATCGAACAGATCGTCGATCCTGGGCAAAGGATACCTATTTTTAATAGTAACCTTATTAAGCTCACGGTAATCAATGCACAGACGCATCGATCCATCCTTCTTCTTGACAAACAAGATTGGCGCTCCCCAAGGAGACGAACTAGGTCTAATAAAACCTTTGGCTAGCAAATCATCTAGCTGCGTCCTCAATTCCTTCATATCTGTTGGTGCTAACCTATAAGGTGCTCTTGCAACAGGTGCTGCTCCGGGGATGATGTCGATTCTAAACTCCACTTGTCTATCTGGTGGCAAGCCAGGTAGTTCTTCAGGGAAAACTTCAGGGTATTCAGAAATGACTGGAATATCTTCAACCTTGGGCTTCTGCTCATCTATAGTCACTTGTGCCATATAAATGACACAACCCTTCTTCAGACATCTAGATGCCTTGAGCATTGACACTTGCTCAGGCAGTCCATACCGGGTATCTCCTTGAATGGTAAGTGACTCACCAGATGGAGTCTTGACTACCACTTGCTTTTTATTGCAAACGATCTGGGCTTGGTTATGCGATAACCAATCCATGCCTAATACTATATCAAACCCGGATAACTTCAAAGGAAGCAAAGACATAGGAAAAGAGTGGTTCCTAAAAGCTATAACACATCCATCTAACATGGTCGAGGCAGTTTCTAAGGTTCCATCAGCTAACTCCACCTCATATTTCACACTTAAGGTTTTAACAGGTAAATTCAACAACTTACAAAACTTATTATCTACGAACGACTTATCTGCTCCAGAATCAAAAAGTACTCTTGCATAGACATCATTTACGAGAAAGGTACCTGTGATCACATTGTCGTCCTGAATGGCTTCCTGTGCGTTCATCTGGAAGACCCTAGCATTGGTCTTCTTGGCTTCCTCAGGCTTCTTGGCGTATTTAGGGCAGTTAGTCTTAATGTGCCCTTTCTCATTGCAGCCGTAGCAGGTAGCATCTTTAATCCTCTTGCAGTCAATAGTCTTATGCTCCTTAGACTTGCATAACCCACATGCAGGTGATCCTGATTGAGACTTGGTCTCAAGCCTGCATTTTCCAAAGTGGCGTTTTTGGCAAGTTGTACACTTTGGCTTTTCCTCTATTCGCTGATTACCTCTGTTGGACCCAGATTCTTTCTTGTGGTCCGAACTACCCTTGTGCTTCTTTTCAGACCTTCGTGAGGTATCATCCTCATGCTTCCTCTTACTCTCCTCCGAGTTCTTGAGCGATCTTAACCTGACCGCATCTAGAGTGAGGGATAGAGATAGATCAGCTGCCGACCTAAAAGTAGCAGGTCTTGAAGCCTTGACACTGGCTTTTATCTCTGGAGCTAAACCCCCAATGAAGCGAGCAATTCGCTTGGGTTCCGGTGTTACCAGGTACGGAACCAGCCTAGATAGGGTATTGAAACTGGTGAGATAAGCCTGACAATCTAAATTCTTCATCACCAACGATAAGAAATCTGATTCGATTCGTTCGACTTCGTGCTGCGGGTAATAATTCTCCTTAATGAAAGCAACGAACTGATCCCATGACAAGTTGTAGAATGGGATCTTTCCAGCAGCTTGAATGAGAGATTTCCACCATGCCAGTGCCTCTCCCTTGAACGATTGGGATACATATTTCACTACGTCCCTTTCAGCACAACCGCTGATGTCAACTACCGTGTCCATTTCATCCAACCAAGTCATACAATCTATTGCTCCTTTCTCCCCAGTGAAGTCCCGGGGTTTGCAAGAAACAAAGTACTTGTAGGTACAGGACTTGGTATGAGGTTTAGCATCAAATACTATCCTTTTTGATGGAACGCTGTTTTGATTAGACGAATGTCGATCATCATCTTTCTTTAGTTCGTCTTTCTTAGAGGGTGGCTTGTCATGAGCCACTGAATGGGTCTTAGGAACAGACTTAGAGTGGGGTACTGAAGAAGTTCTACTATGCGTCCCACTATACTCCTTGAATTGCTCCTCTACAGCTTTAGATACAGCTGTATCAATCAGTGTACGGAGCTCTCCTCTGGTTATATTAACCCTATCATCATCGTGGTTTTCCCGGGGATGACTGTTTACTTCTTCTGACCTAGCCATGTAGCTTTAATTGCTACATAAAATCAATAAGGACAAGGTTTATTTAGAAGCCTATATAGTACTATCGTTCTTGACGATTTATTAAACATGGTTTTTAATAATCATTTTGGTTAATTTGTTAAAAATATAATTATTCAGGATCTTTATCATAAATCCTAATTTATAAGTAATTAATAACACAAAAAAAAACTAGTCACGTAGACGAGTTTACTTTATAAGCCCAGATTTTATGGAATCAAGGCATTAAGGTTTGAATCAAAGTTCATTACCTTTTCTTGACAGGGAGTTGTAGGCTACCACTGTCTTTAGTCCAGAGGACGTTAATTATAGCCCGTGGGCACTTCATCCATAAAGGATGATTATATAAATAAGGGAATTTAGAATAACCCATTTAAAAATGACTTATGTGATTTTATCGTGTCACATCTTGTCAAGCATGATAATATGCTTTTAGATATTTAAAAAGGATTTGAATCTCTTAAATAGGTTCTACCATCTTGGCCTTGTCTGCAGTGACATTTAGGCTAGGTTTTATCTTTAAGATTCTTTTTAATATTTAACGCAGAACAATCCTAAATTGAAATGTTAACAAGGATCTGAATCTAATTGTGGAACTACCATCTTGGCCCTGTCTTAAGGTGACACATGAGCTAGGTTTTGTCCTTTTTAGATTTTGCCATTTTATTATAATGGTAGATCTTATAAAAAGGAATGTTATTTTAAATCTAACCGTTCCTATTAAAATTTATACAAATACATGGTTGCCCAAAACGGGACTTCTAACTGAAATGACTCGCCCATGCAAGGGCTAATCAGAAAATAACAAAAGAAACAAATAAAGGACAAATAAAATGAATTAGGATTATTCCTATGTTCTTGTCTAGACTCGAGAATGTGCAACTGTGTAACTGAGATTAAACACAAAAGGCTAGTGTTTAATTCACTCAGCGTTGGCTCTGATACCAACCTGTCACACCCCTATTTTCCACGTGTCACCGGTGGGCCCGGTGGGGAGTATCGTGACGTAGTTGATATCATCATAGTCAAACAACACAATATTTAAATGCACAGCGGAAGCAAAAGATAGATATATTTCAACCGAATAAAATGTAATATTAAGTATCACAAAGTGGCTGAAACAGATCCACAGGCGGATCAAATAAAAAGGAAAACTGTTCAACAGACTTTGACATCTAAAGCTTGCGAGACTTGAATAATGATGCCTGGAGTAGCCAGCCTATTTCGTCTAGTACCTGCACTTAGCCTTTTTGGAAAATACGTCAGTTTACACTGGTAAATACAACTTAACTGACTCATTTTGAAAATGGTTTGAAAATTTATTTGAATGCACTTCGGCAAAAATATTTTTATAACTTGGGACAATTAAAAATAATCTTGTATACAGTTTTACTCATTTGTCGTCCATTAGGACCGGTTTGTAGGGCCGGACTTAAGTTAACTGACACACCACAGGTATAATGCCCACAAGGTTGATTCCTTTAAGTGGGATACCAGTTTTTACATAATGCATCTGTCAGGTGTACGCCTACACCCCGTGCTTAGGTCGTGGCCATTTCATGAATGATGCCAAGGATATCCGGGACATGGTCATTTAACCCCCAAAAGCCATACACCAAATAATACATATTAAACAGGTTATGTAAATACATCAATCACAGTACGATTTAAATGACTACATACACCCGACCAAGCGGTACTTTTATAGAACCGTATCCCAAGCCCGTATAGGGAAAATAAGTTAAGAGTATTTACCTGAGCTAAATATAAATTTAATCCCAGCCGTATATCAAATCAGCAAGTACAGATAGCTTTTACTGGGCTCCTAATCTGGAACGAAGGTTTTTTAATAACCTATTAGAATCCTAGCGGTCTTTAATTAAGCTTAGACTTAGACCGGTTAGTTTTCAAAAGGAAGACACGGTTCAAACGCATGAAGAAGCGAAGACCGATTTAGAATGTGGTTTTGACCCGACAAGCTTGTATACTTGTTTAATATGGGTAACTTAAACACATTCTGGAATTTGAGACAAAAACGATATGGTTTGACCCGTTTCGGCTAATATATGCAAACTAGTTACATATGCCGATCCGAACGCGAAAAGTGCGTAACGAGTAACCAAACGAGTAATATACAAGTTTCCTAAGTTAATATGCATTAAATATGTTGTGATATCAGTAAGATATCTTCTATTATGCCCAAAATGGATTTAAACACAAATTATGCCCCGTAGGGGTATTTTGGTCATTTAAAAAGGTAATAAAAGAGTTTAAATATAAATCTGAGTTTCGGGTCTGATGTAATCAGTAAAAATACTTAATTTACTAGGTTATATCAGTAGGGTATCATATATATGTGAAATCTATCCTTTAAAACCAACTATGCCTCTTAAGGGTATTTTGGTAATTTCACATAGGCTTAAAAAGTCAAAACTGGAAACCTGAGTTTAAAACTTTAGCTTACTGTAAAAATATAATAATTTACTTAAATATCAGTAGGTATCAAACCTTATGTGCTCAACATAATCTTAATACATACTATGCGTAAAAAATGCCTAAAAAGGCGATTTGGAGCCATTTCCGGGTTTTCAAAGGAAAGTTGATATTTTTATAATTCCAGAAGGCTCAAAATACTTTATTTATCATATTAGATTAGTAGAAAAAGGTTTGGTATCAAAAGGTTTTATAAAACTCATTTTATAGCTTAAAAAGGGTAAAACCGACAACTACCGAATTAAGCTTAGAACTCTAGGTTATGAACAGCCTAAAAATAAATAAAAATCTCCAAAAATCCCAAAATATTATTTTATGTCAGTGTGTAAAAAGTTTGGTATCAAAAATTGGGTTTAGATAGGCTATATGCTAATTACGCCTTTTAATTACTAAAAAGTTTTCTGATTATGCTATTGAGCGTAACTCTTAATCTAGACCTCAAACTGATGTCAAATTCTAGGTACAAGTTTATAAATAAGTACCTAAGGTTTCTACTCTTTTACATTTTCAAAATTCATGTTTTAAGGTCATATGGGCATAATAGTCAACATTTTGGCATTTAACGGAAATATGCATATGAATCGGATAACTAATGAACCAAGTTACAATAGTCCTAAGCACGACTAATGATCACTAGGAATGGTGCTTAAGCTCCAGGAACCTCCAAGAAGTGAGTTGTGAACTTCCAAGTGAATGAGCAAATGAAGAACACAACTTAAGGCCTTTATATAGGTTTCTTGATGCCCTTAGATCATTACACACAAGCCTATAGAAGTTATGGGATCATTCCAAGTGTCCCTAGACCTTTTAAAACCATCAAACAAGCTCCAGGTATCAAAAACAACCTTCCTAAGTCGGTTAAACAGGCTGTACAGACACCTGTGAAGTTTTTCTGCATCTGGGGACTTTAGGCGGGCCGCGTAAGGTCCCATAGAGGTTTTACGCGGGCCGTGTGAGGGTCTGATCCGGTCACCAAGTTTCAAAAATTGCAATTTTGGTCCCTGGTCCTTCCAAACTCGTTTTTAACATGGTTTCTTGCACTATAAACCCCCAAACTTGACTTTTAAGGATCCCAAGTTATAAACCAACTTTGTTAAGTCCCCGGTTATTCATACGATCACCGAAAAGTCTTAAATTTCAACATTGACGCTTTTAACCCTTCGTATACGAATATTGTCATAACTTTCTCATACTTTAACGAAACCTTGTGAAATTTTTATCACACATTCTCGTGAGTATAATTAATCATTACAAAGCTTCGGGTTTGCTAAAAGATCACTCAGAGGTATACTTTATACATGTTGACACATTTAACCCCTGTAGTTTGTAATTCCTCACTTTCTTTCACAACTAGCTTCGTATGATCCATGATTTATTCGTTTAAGGGTATAAACATCATGTAGGGTTATTGAAAGATATATTTATTAATTGTTGACACTTTGAATCCTTTTATACTCATAGATTCCTTGTTTGCCAACTTTAGTCCCTCTAAATCAATCCTTTACAC